>CAJHNH020000782.1:205815-233102 GCA_905116865.2 Candidula unifasciata
CACACACACACACACACACACACACACTCACACACACACACACATTACAATGAAGTAACTGGCTGAGGAGAATAAGAAGAAGATTGATCAAAATATTGATAAGATAATCGAAAATGAAAAAAAAAAGTGAAACAAATCAGATCCGTGAATTGTTTTATAGAAGAAAATAGAAGAAAAAGACTCGAATCAAATATAGAAACACCTTAAACCCCCCCCCCCCCTTCCAATGTGTTTGTTTAACTTAGATTCGTTATTAGCTACTCTAGAGCACCTTAAGACCAATAGTGGTTTCAAGCTAGCATGAAGAAGATATAAGAGGCACTCAGTGTTCAGGCATTCTCTGTTTGGGCTCCAGGTTTCCTGTGTACACGGTAGGTCATCGTCAGAGGACTGCCAGTTTAGAATAGTTCAACCAATATTTATGTGTGTGCGCGCGCGCGTGCGTGCTATGGGCGGGCACTGTTTTTGGCTACTGGTGGCATTCGCTAAATTGTTGAATTGTGAAACTCCACTAAACACTTATCCACAGGAAGTGATACTAGTGTCCAAGTTCATGCCCAAACAAATCAAAAACTCGAACACGTTTAACTTGCTACTAGCTAGCCGAAGCCACCAACAGTCTCGTGTTATTGTATGGTCAGTCAAGTAATGTGTGTCATGACAGGGCTTAAAAAACATTGTGGGACGAACAAGGGATTCATCTGTTGTGTGTATTAGACATGTCTAGGCTGTACCGACCGTCTGGGTACTATCCTAGAGTGGACATGGTAAAATGGAGGCTGGATACTATCTTAGAATGGACATAATAGACTGGAGGCTGGGTACTATCTTAGAGTGGACATGATAAACTGAAGGCTGGGTACTATCTTAGTGTGGACACGGTAAACTGAGGCTGGGTAATATCTTATAGTGGACATGATAAACTGGAGGCTGGGTACTATCCTAGAGTGGACATAATAGGCTGGAGGCTGGGTACTATCTTAGAGTGGACATGATAGACTGGAGGCTGGGTAATATCTTAGAGTGGCAAGCGATACGGAACATATACCGCATAGGGAATTGGGCTCTGTAAAGGATGACAGACTAAAGAGGGCAGATCCTGGATGGGCCATGCAGAAAATACAACCCACAGGGTCTGCAATATTTAAAAAAATTGGCCGAGGAAAAGAACAAGAATGAGTGAGGGTACCAGAGGGCAGAGAAAAGCTGCATAATGTGGTAATTAACTTGGAAGGAGACTGCAGGGAATAGGCCAGGGGCAGGAAATGTAGTGGATGGTGCTTCGTTGCCAAAACATGTAAAGTAGGATAACTGAAGAGAGCTTGGCATATAACATCACCACGTCCAGCATGAGGATGAAGGTTGATTTAGTAACTGGCGGGTGGAATAATAGCTCAGCCAAACATGTTTTCGTAGTGTCGGATTCGCCAAGCATGCTCAGGAAATGGAGTCAGGTTTTCTTCGTTTGGAATGGATTATATAAATCCAGCTGTAGAAGCTGGTGAGAGTCCCAGAGATATTTTGCCCGGGAATTTCAGAGATGTTTGGGAATTAACCGACAGATGGACTGGCTGGACTGGTCCCCCTTGGGGGTTTACTGCAACTGCACTAGGCAGATATGATCTCTCACCTGTGGCACAGGGTAACAGAAGAAATGGAAGATACTGAACACCCGTACCTGGAGAGAATGATACAGCGAGGAGCAGCTGTGGGCTCTGGGCGCCACTTGAGACTCAGAAAAAAGGCAAGACGAGTAGTTAACCAGACGACAATGGGTACTATCAGTATGAAAACTCTTCACTGTCTGTTGAGGAGGGAGACGTCGCTAATACTGGCTTGTCCTGAATGTTGTGATGTCCAGTCTTTACACAGATGAACCCAACAGAAGGGAGACAAGTATAAATGTGAACATTATAAGAATATCACTATTATCTACAAACTACAAGATACTATCGGCGGTACAGCTAAAGAGGCTAACGACATGGTGAAGATTTATTAGTGATTACAGCGCGGGTTTGCGCCAGAGAACAGGTCAACAGTAGATAAGATATTTATTTGACGGCAAATGGCCTAGCGGTTACAACGATGGGCTCTGATGCAGGAGACCCGAGTTTGACTCCCGGTAAGGTCATGGCATTTTTCTGTCGGGGGCAGAGTTAAATATCATAACCTGCAAAGTCTGTGAAAACAGCATTAGGCAGGCGGCCCTAAGTATTCAGGCTCAAGGCCCCCTCTGTCCACACTGCCCTAAAAAGTGTTAAAACAGACAGTAGTGACAGTTTTTATGACAGCAAAGTAAGATTGGGAACATAGAAGAGATGTACATAATGTTTCTTGTATAATCTAACAAAGCAAATAATAGTGTACATAGAAACAGTTTATGGAATGCTATGATGAACTTTGGAATACCAAAGAGGTTAATCACCATCACAATACCATGTATGGAAGACACTTTAAATATACTAACATAGCACGGCAGAAAGTCAGACCCTTTTCATATAACATCTGGTTTATAGCAATGTGAAGCTTTGTCTCTAACTTTTTTTTTTTTTTAACTTTTCCCTGAAGAAAATTATAAGGATACTGAAACACAAACGTAAAATAGGAGACACTACTTGAATACTTGGATATGCATAAGACATTGATATCGTTGGAGAAAGTTAACTAGACCAGTCGTTTTATATGGCTCTGAATTTTGGGGTACAGCTAAAAGATATGAAGCCATGTTACAAATTTTCAAAAACAGAGTCTTACAACGTATCTTTGGGCCCGTCAAAGATGCAGACAGCGACGAATGGAGAGTGAGAAGCAACAACAACATTCATCATCTGTTTAAATCACCACTGATCACTGGCATCATGAGGGCTCATAGAGTGAAATGGCTGGGATATGTTAGGAGAATATCAAATGACAAAAAGGTAAAAACTGTAATCACAAGAGAGCTGAATAGTCGTAGACCACGAGGCAGATCAAGAATATGATGGAGAGATAATATCTAGGCAGACCTACGAACACTTAGTATCACCAACTGAAAAGAGAATGCCAACCAGAGAGATAAAGAAAGGCGAGTTACATCTGCAGTAATTAAGGGGGTAGTTCTAGCAGAGAATCTCGAAAAAATGTGATTTTTGAATTTCGAAACAAATTTGGTATCAAATTAAAGATTAATCAATGTCCTACACGTTTCTGTATACATTTTTAGAATCGGATAAGTAGTATCCGAGTTATGATGGCTCAAAGATGGTCAGGTCTTTCTGGTTTTGGAAGAAAAAAAATCAGAAATTTGTGTTTTCACACATACACATGTATTTAGCGACAATGCAAGCCTCCCTAACAGTTTTCTTACAATGAACGATCCTTGTACGGAACAATCAAAATGGCTGCCTTTGTAGAAGCGTGTTTACATTTTGTTTGGTCTGAAATAATTTGTACAAGTGATATTCTAAGCAATGTCAAGTGATAAAAAGTATTGTAAACATTCAATGAAGTTAAAGTTTCTTTGGAATAGATTTATAAGGGCTACAAAGAGATGCAGAGAATTAGTTTTATATCATACTATTGAGAACGACAAACATGTAAACATAAACAATAACATTGACATTCCTACAAGTAATCTGTGGATATGTTAATTGTAATGTTGTAGTAATAATAATAGTAGAACCAGTACCAAAGTGCCACGCCCACTCACAGTCGGTCATCAATAAAAATCAACGACCTGTATGGCATTGATGATGATCCAGGATACAGATTTAGAAGAATGTGATAAGGCAAATACTTATCCTAAATGTGACAGTACTGACAGGGAAGGGTACAGGATTGCTGACCTGGAAATTCTATGTCACCAGATTTCATCACAGCTGGTTTGTGTCTTTTGTTACAACCAAGTCAGACTTACTGACAATGAAAGACAAGGACTTGGTAGTCACTTTGAATTTGTATGCAGCAACCACAATTGTAAAAGACAGACCATTTATCATTCCAACTGTCAAATAAGTGTCAACTACAGCAGCAGCTTACAAGTACACTCAGTCAACAAGCAAGCTGTTTTCGCTATGTGCTGTGCACGAAGTGACTGTTCGGGACTTGCAAACATTTCGGGGAATAATGAATTTTCTGCCGCCTGTCCTGAAGTACACACATGAACTAATAAATGAAGGATATAAAGTGCTTGGAGATGGTGACACAGACAGCTTCGAAACAGTTTCTGATTCAAAGCCATACAGTGACACGCCTGTTATGAAGATAGAATGTGTCGGGCACGTGCAAAAAAGAATAGGTACCCGACTACGCAATATAAATAATTTTGTGGGAAGGGAAAGAACCTGTCCGATAGGAAGAATATTGGTGGAAATGAAAGGCTTACGGACACACAAAGTGACTCTATTCAGAAATATTATGGGAATGCAATCAGAGGTACTAAAAATGACTTGAAAGAAATGCGAGAAGCTGTTTGGACAATATATTTTTCACAAACTCTCCACGGATCAAAAGCCTGTTCACAATCTCTGCTAAATTATTTGGTGCCCAAATAACATCGCTATTGCTACCAACACAGAATAGGATTATAAACATAAAAATTCCCTGCCTGCAGCAGTTATGGATGTTATCAAGCCAGTTTTCATAGATCTCTCAAACCCTACCTGTTGAGAAAATTTCTAGATGGCTACACCCAGAACGCTAACGAATTAATCAACAGCACAGTTTGGCAACATTGCCCCAAACACAAATACCATGGATAAGTAGCTGTTAATATTGCAGTTGGCATTTCAGTACTCATTTTCAATGATGGAGCAAAAACCCTAGAAGTGCCCGTTGTGGCAATGCAACTATTATGTGGATGTTTCACGTCAGAATTGTTCATCTCTACTGACACGTTACGGCTGAAAAACTCTCAGAAGAAAGCAACAGAAGCATCATTGGAAGCGAGAAGTGCAAGGAGGGGGAAGCTACTTGGAATAAAGGAGGTACAAGATCAATCCGAAGGCTACCCTTATTTGACAGGGAGTCACTGAGGTAAAAATTCAGAAAGTGTTAACAAAAAAATTAACGCCGTTTGTTGTAAAATTTTACATTTTTTTTCACTTATCCTGGTATAACTTTCTCAGATTTTAACTAATCTGCATTAAATTTTGCATGCTTGTTCACATTATAACTGGCTGTAGCCTATTCTAAGGGAATTTTAATATCATGATTGTGTTCATTTTTATGTAATTTCAAATTTGTAATTTTTTACACACAAAAAGAGGAAAATTTCAGGTAGCATTACATAAAATCTTTTAAATGTGTACTGTTTTCCATAGTCCGGGCCATACTCACACCATTTTTGTATGTGCAGTTTAATTTGGAAGGAATTTGGCTGCACCATTTGCCAAAAACTATTTCCAAAGTAACATCTATATTTTGCATATTTAAAAAATTAATTTTTCTCTTAAAAAAATTATTATCTCACATGTATATATTCAATTACAAAGATGTTTGTTTTATATGAAAGCCTTACCAAATGGTCATTATGTCTGAAAATTTGAGAGTCCCATCTTTAAAATTGAATTTGTTATGATTTTTTTTCCAACGCCACTGATTCCCTGCTAGAACTGCCCCCTTAACCCCAAGGGCTTAGAATGCTGAAGAAGAAGAATAAATCGTGATTTAAACATTCACCATAGCAGTCCAAGAATATCTCCTTAAAGCAAAGATACAGACTGGGGCATTAGTATTTAGTTCCAGCAGATCTGATTCTATTACACCATGGACTGTGCATCTCAGTGTACAAGGATTGTTTTCCAAAGAAGGTATAAAATAACAAACTTCTATAAGCAGATCTTCACTAGTGAATGCATTTCGTATTTTAAATAAATAAAGCCGAAAAATGATCATACAATATCATGTCAATACAGTCATAAGTTGAATTGATGGGAGTTGTGGGAGACTGATGACTGAATGATTTGTTCGTTAAACTTCATTATAAGCTCCAGGGATGCTTGCTGATAACTGGATCGTGAAATGCTGGTGATAATATTGATTGGTGCCGCCCTGACCTCGACCTTTGCCTCTACGTGCCTGTTTGCATTTATGTCTCATTTTTATACATAATTAAAACACTGTCAAGTCAGTTATGCTTTTAATCTTCACAAGTCTTGTTTAAGAATAACTGTAGTTTGTATTCACTTGTTATAACTCTTTAGTATGCATGTGTGCGATCGTGTCTCTGTAGAGTGTAATGTATGAGTGCAATCGTGTCTGGGCAGAGTGTAATGTATGAGTGCGATCGTGTCTGGACAGAGTGTAATGTATGAGTGCGATCGTGTCTGGACAGAGTGTAATGTATGAGCGCGATCGTGTCTGGACAGAGTGTAATGTATGAGTGCGATCGTGTCTGGGCAGAGTGTAATATATGAGTTGCGATCGTGTCTGGGCAGAGTGTAATATATGTGTTGCGATCGTGTCTGGGCAGAGTGTAATATATGAGTTGTGATCGTGTCTGGGCAGAGTGTAATGTATGGGTTGTGATCGTGTCTGGGCAGAGTCTAATATATGAGTTGCGATCGTGTCTGGGCAGAGTGTAATATATGTGTTGCGATCGTGTCTGGGCAGAGTGTAATATATGAGTTGCGATCGTGTCTGGGCAGAGTGTAATATATGGGTTGTGATCGTGTCTGGGCAGAGTCTAATATATGAGTTGCGATCGTGTCTGGGCAGAGTGTAATAAATGAGTTGCGATCGAATCTGGGCAGAGTGTAATGTATGAGTGCGATCGTGTCTGAGCAGGGCCTAATTTTTCGTAGGCAATTAAGTACAATGAAGCTTTAATATTCTTCAGTGGTCCGTTTCTTATGGGAGGACGGATATTAAAAGCGATAGATACATAATATTTGTTTTCCGCACCATCTCCCCACACCCGACTGACTGACTTTCTACCCCACCAAGACATCACACAAGCGATAAACACCCGATGACACAAAGTGCCACCATGTGGATGAGGATCGCCGTGGAGAGGTCCCAGAAACCGCGTTCAGACAATTGGCCTTATTTATGGCCTGCCTATATTGCGGCCCCTGGAAAAAGCCAGGGTGGGGCTTCTAATAATAAAAATTTTCGTTCTAAAAATGTTTGATAATTGACACCCCACACTCAACAATAAACTAACATTATAAACTTATTGGCGGGGACAAATATTGAAGTTTTACTGTATGCAACTGTGGTCAGTTATAGTCGGTATGTTTATCAGAGCATGTCTAGCTATCATTTTACGACAGTTGGCAAGCTGCTTTTTTTATAAGATAAATATCAAATTTGTTTTTCATATTTTTGTCTGCAGCAATCAAGCCGTTCTATGTCACCAGCGTCGTTGGGATACAGTTTCCGGGTTGCTGCCCCTGGTGAAACCATACGCATAGAAGGTCTTAGCGTAGAAATTGCCACCGTTGTACACAATGATGCCTATCCCGCTAAATCTGGATTTAACATATTTATGAACGGCTGGGTGAGACATAAAGAACCGACTAGCTTCAAATGTTGTCTGTTACGTTCATCACCTAATGGGGCACTGGTGGACGATGTTCTGACGGAAGTCAGGTCTTATACGTATCACATCTATATTCAATGGATCGTTGACCGACAGAACGCTGAGTTCTCCTGTTCTGTGTCCAGTAACCAAATTACTGCAATCGGTGACGCTAATTTCAGCTACGTGACTTTCGCTAAAGACTCATGTCTGAAGGCTCCTGTCGTAGTCTTGCCAATACTACACCCTCAGCCAGTGCCCAACTCCGTCTGTGTTTGTCTGAAAATCACGTATGGAGATATGAAGCCGGAAAAGGTGATTGAGTGGTTCGAGTATACACGACACATGGGCACCACTAAAGTGTTTACCTACTATGCTGAAGTAACACCACGAGTGTTAAAAGTACTGCAGTACTATCAGAGTATCGGATTTCTAGAAATGTTGCCTATGGAGGCATCGGTATCCGCAGGTGAGATCCCATCTTGTTTGTTCAATCGTTCACTGTTCCTGTTGTACAGTTTACTTAATCCACTAATGGGTTATGTCATGGCATTGCCAAACTGCCCTCACCATCCTCTTCTCTACTTGACTATTGTTTGTATATTTTCGGTCCTATATTATAAGCAATTTTTTTACACCTTTTATGTTTGGGTTTGTTAGCAATTTTATTGTGTCATTATATCTGTACTGAGTGTTTGTATTCTTATTAGCATGTACTGGTGAATATCCCAGTTCATACCAAGAACAGTTTCAACATCAAGACTGAGTGAATATAAACAGCGAATAGGAAGCTCTTCTAAAGGAAATACATAATTAGACAATAAGCAAGCCTTTCAATGTCAGTGTTGTCTGTATGTTTTTCTTTATGAGCTGAAAAGCAACTACCCCCTTTCCACTTTATCACAGGCTTCCACAATAACGCTAATGTCAGGAACTGTCCAACTCAACATCATCACCTTCGTCGCATGCAACATTTTGTTTGGTTCCACTCCTGGAGATTACATGTATTCTTCTGTGTTCACTAGCTTCTATAGACGTTTATTTAGATTTGATAAAACAGTTAATGCTTTTACTTCTTCTTCTTCTTCTTCTTCTTCTTCTTCTTCTTCTTCTTCTTCTTCTTCTTCTTCTTCTTCTTCTTCTTCATCATCTTCTTCTTCTTCTTCTTCTTCTTCTTCTTCTTCTTCTTCTTCTTCTTCTTCTTCTTCTTCTTCTTCTTCTTCTTCTTCTTCTTCTTCTTCTTCTTCTTCTTCTTCTTCTTCTTCTTCTTCTTCTTCTTCTTCTTCTTCTTCTTCTTCTTCTTCTTCTTCTTCTTCTTCTTCTTCTTCTTCTTCGGCATTGCGAGTGCTTGAGGTGCATTGCTGCAGACATCTCCTGCCTTTATTCATCTCTATGTCTGATTCATTTTTCAATTGGGACTCCAAGAGTGTGTGTGTGTGTCTCTCTCTGTGTGAGTGTGTGTGTCTCTCTCTCTCTGTGTGAGTGTGTGTGTCTCTCTCTCTCTCTGTGTGAGTGTGTGTGTGTCTCTCTCTGTGTGTGTGTGTGTGTGTGTCTCTCTCTGTGTGAGTGTGTGTGTGTCTCTCTCTCTGTGTGAGTGTGTGTGTCTCTCTCTCTGTGTGAGTGTGTGTGTCTATCTCTCTCTGTGTGAGTGTGTGTGTCTCTCTCTCTCTCTGTGTGAGTATGTGTGTGTGTGTGTGTGTGTGTGTGTGTGGGTCTGCTTGAATATGATCTCTCCATGGCTATGTTTGGGCTCTGGAATAAACAGAGTTGTTTGATTATCACATCCGCCTAGCATGTGGAAGGTCCTGGGTTCAGTACCCAGCTGATTCATTGTTCTTAGAATACTTTCTGCAAAGGATGGTCCAGGTACTAAAATACATAAGTAAAACCAGGGTGACTGCAGTTAATTGTAATGACTAAAATGAGAACCACAATAGCGAATTGATTTGACCAGTGTTTCCTATTGTGGGCGCTAGCATCCTATCGGGGAGCTGGGCGCTAGCTCCATCGGTCAGATTTGGGGCTTGCATCAGACCTGATTGTTCCAAAGTGGGCGCTACTGTCCCTTAATGATGCAGTTTATGTAATAAACAAACATACAGTGTGTATTATGTATAATTCTGCGGCCTCAATGGTTCCCTCTATGTTCATTTATGTGAAGCAGTTTATGGGGCGGTAGATTCGTCACTCAATCCCACGGTAAGTGTGCTATGGGCACACATGGACAGTGACTAAACATACGGCAGCGGTATACGCGAAGATGAAGAGGAACAGAAGAATCATATTTTCTATCACTATCCTCCTGGAAGGAAAGTAAAAGGGCTTAAACATTACAAGAATAGGGACCTCTTCTGGCGACTGGAAAGTACCTGTGAATGATCGCTCTCCCGTGGAATTTCTGCTTCATCCATAATTAAATCTAATCATTCTATAATTTACACATTTGTACTTGTTCTCTTTTTTAACGATGGGGTTCAATAAGGACTCTTCATTGGTGCGGTCATTTCTCCGTCCTCAAAACCCGTTTAAATAATTCATATTTCTTTCATAATTCGTAAGACACGACCACCTTCTGTTATAGGATCAGCAGCAATCCTACCAGTTTGTTATACTGTATAATTATGTTTGAGCTGTCGTACGACAGACAGTACATCTTCAAAATCATCTTTTTAATGTTTGGTTAACGTGTTAGTGTTTCTTCCTGTGTGAAAGTATTAACTTTCTCACAGTTTAATAGTTCTTCATAATGTACTTTTCCTCGGTTATATTTTTGCTCTTTGTTTTTCATGATATTTCGATTCGATTTTTATCTTTGAAATCATAAATATATTAATCCATTATCCGGATGTGTCGTTTCATGTCACAAAGGGCTCCTAGTCTATTTCTCCTTTATGTTCTGTCATGTGTATTAAATGTCATGGATGAAATCCAGCCCAGCAGCTTTGGTCTCTCTCATCAACATTCGTCTTAGGGTTTCTTTTGGGCATCCTTGCCTCCTTAATTCCCTTATTTACCAATTTAATGTGCTTGGTGATTCTCTTCTGGTTTTTTCTCTCAGGATGTTTCCAGTGTAATGCTATCTTCTGTGTCTTGTTGATACTACTAGCTGCCCATACACTTCTTTTATTTCTTCACTCCTTTGAATTCAGCCCCTTTTATTGTCATCATTTTTCTCAGATATTTGTTCTCAAATTCATTTAACTTTCGTTTCATGTCTCTAGTGGTTCTTCAACTTTTTCTTGCGTATGTTAAAAATGAAATAACATTGGAATTGAAAATACTTTAACTATGTTTTAAAACGATATAATTTAGAGTTGTTTCCTATTTTGTTCAAGCTGTTAGAAGCTGCTGATGCATTGCCAATGCGTTTCATTAGATCTATCTTTGGGCTTCCTTCACTATCAGAATTACTAACAAAAAAACAAAAAAAGGATCTTTTGCTGTAAATATTTTTGTCTCTAGTGTTGCATCTGCTTGATCTGTCTTCAGTATATGTGTCTTTCTATGACTTATTTGTAGTTCAACCCTTAATGCTGTATCTGTTAAACGATATGGTTTCATTTACACGTAATCATTGTTACTACTTACCAGAACAATATCATCAGGAAAATGAAGATCTTCTAGCTGTTTGTTCTTCACTCAGTCCAAGTCGGCGTTTGTTCTCCACTCAGTCCAAGTCGGCGTTTGTAAAACAACATTTCTTCATCACCCAGTCAATGATTGTGCCAAATAACAGAGGAAATAAAATGCCTCTCTGTTTCACTCCAGTATCAGTTTCAAACCAACAATTTAAACCATCTTCGGTTGCACTGCCCACTCTGAACCTTAATAATGTGTTTTTTTTCCTTTGGTGTACCGTATCATATCAAAATTTCCCCTAGTCATGTTCTAGGTAAACTACCAAAGACCTTCTTAAAGTTAAACATTCTACCCACTTAATACTATTGATAATTATTTTACAAAAGGTCGTTAACATTACTGATAGAGTAATTCCTCTCCAGCTGTTACAATCAGTACGGCTACATTTCTTTGGAATTTTAACAAATGTTCCTTTCTTCCAGTGATCTGAGATTATTTTTCCCTCTGCCCATATTCTACTAAACAAATCTTTCCTTCGATTTAAAGTTACATCATCTGCTGCCTTTAGCATTTCTGCAGTACAATTATCATCGACTGCTGTCTTCTTGTTTGCTAATGAATTGATTGCCTCCCTGATTTCTGTGTCCTACATTTATTGGTAATATGGTTATTTTAGCCTCATAAATATAGACAACAATATTTTATACAGCAAACATTTATCATGCATTAATAATATGAACATCATATATACAACAAGTCTGGGGGAAAATACAGCGAGCTAGACCAGAGCGAACCTTGATATGTGCAGATGATGTCCTTGTGTATCTAACCAGGTCAGACGTGCACGGTATGAGATATGCTATGTGCTATGCATGAGATGAAAGAGCGGTGTGAACAGACTGTCAAGGGTAAAACATAAGAAGGTCGCTGTTTTGTAGTGCTACCTAAATAACAGCATTAGAAAGCCAGACCTGCCTAGCATATCCAAGAAGGAAACACACGTTGAAAGAAGAAATAGGTTCAAATACTTAGGTCAGACATTTGAACGCAGTCTGTCACATGGTGGCTTGAGTTTCCTCTCCAAAAATGCCAATGAGAAGCACATCACTCAGGGAGGCACACAGTCTTGTTGGTGGCTGAGTATTATGATTGGTCTATTGGGGTTGTTTCGAAACAATCATTCGACACCGTCTTTGGGATGAGGCAACTTTGGACGTTTTCAGCTATTGACTTCCCTCTTGTCTTGCACCAGCTCAGCCGGACATGATCATCCCTATATAATTGTCCTGGTATATAAATGCCTAAACATTCAGATAGAACAAAGTAGAACTAGCTGATTAACAATCCCTGATAATCAGTTTAATCACAAGGGAAACTAAACAAAGCATCATAGACCGAGTCAGTTCATTCAAAACTGAAAAATGCATTGACGCATAGAGAAGAGGGTGGGCTGCAGTGGTTTTACAAGTGCAAATAAGAGGCAAATCCTTAACAGGAAGAATTTATAATTTTTCCATCTGACAGGATGTGATCTGAACCAAGCCAGAATCATCTATTCATCACTGGTTGGACAGAAAATAGATGGAGCGGTTTAATGGTAGGACAAATAATCGGCGAAAGCGCTTGGCTAGATGATGCAAAAGAACCATTGGCTCTGTTCATCGGGTTGAAAGATCTGGCTGTGGATATTCAGCCAGAGTGGCAGGGGAAAAAATGTGCGCTTTAATCAACAAGATCAAGCATGAAGATGGAGGTGGAGGCGACCTCTGCAGCTTTCAAGTGAATAGTAGAAAATAGAATAACCAGAGGAATTCTAGAAAATGACTCACCACACTCTCCCCCACATAAAAAAAATGTTTTACATTTTCAATCAATCAGGTGTGAACATTTCACTGAACATGGTTATTCTAGACCTTTGTAGTGAATCATTTTCGACAAGTTCATTTCCAACCAAGTTCCCTTTACCTCATTAGGTTAACAACTCAACAATGTAAAATGCCATCTGTTGGGTCTTTCCACGACTGTGAATACCTTAATGGGATCCTCACTCCAGGCACTCCCCTTTTAGCGCTGAAGACCACTAATCTGGCTCCATAGGTATCCCCACCCAGTTCTAAAGTCGGTATACAACCGAACCCCTCTCCAGGCACCCCCCGATCGGTGCGGAAGTCCAAAATCTTGGCTCTAAAACCGAAGTGTGACCCCATGAAGTCCCACCCTCGCTATTCCCATTCATGAAAGCCCTCAACAATGGCTCAATCAGCAATGTATGGTCTGTCCCCAAATATGCAAGGTACCAGATTTAGTGAATTACCTTGTCTTCAGAAACTACAACATGTCATATTAACCCACATATTCAATGTGACACCAATTTAATTAAGTACACCAATAAATGTTAACATCCTTTTTGGTGAGGTGTATTTTGACCCTGAATGTTGTCTCCCTTTAATTCTAATTGTTTACTATATTATACCCGATTAAACCAAAACATATACATTTTTCCAAGTTGTAATTTCACATAATACATTCATTTAATAACACAATGTTTACCCTTGCATAAAAGGATTTCAGTTAATACAAGTTGTAATAGCAGTTGCAACATACTCTACAAACGTGACATGATATCTGGTAAATGATTGTCTGTTCCTTTGATGTGTTCAATGTTAAATTTGAATTGTGATATCAACAATGCCCATCTATATACCCTTGGATTGCTATTGGCATCAATTGTTAATAATTTTGTCAACCCCAAGTTATCTGTCAAAATAGTGAATTCTTTTCCCAAAAGAAACTTCTGAAACTTTTTTAGACTAATGACTAGTGCCAACGCTTTTCGTTCAAATGTATTGTATTTTCTTTTTCTTCTCATCGCAAAACTTTCTAAGTTCTTCCCCTTCTAAATTCAATTCTTTGCCTAGTTTGATCAGCTCTGCCAAGTTAGACATTTTTATGTCTTTACAATGTAAACAACAATAAAGTTACAATACCTTACTTACAAATTACACACCCTGAAAGAACAATATAAGTTCAATATAATGAACTAGTAGCTTGAATTAATAACTAAATGTCCCTGGGTATCAATACTATACCTTAAAATAAAGTGGCTGTAACTCTTCCAACCACCAAGCCTATAACTAAATAATTTTATATATATATACAGTTGATGTTTGAGAAGAAGAGTTAACTAATATTTGTTTAGCTTATGGTAGAGTAAATCAGTTAAGCACACTTGAGAAATTAGATATGACAGCAAGAAAAATGATATATTATTTGATAAAGATTATTAATCAACTAATAGAATGTTGTAGCACTAGAATAGATGCAGTGGATTATCAAAGTGTTAGATGTAGTGGACTATCAAAGTATTTACCAAAAAAATAACTAATTAATATGTAAATGTGTAACAAAGATTAAATGTTATAATAATCCTGTGTAGTACAGTAGTTGGTTATAAAGTTTCAGACTGATTATACTTTGTGAAATAACACCCAAAAAAAAAAATGTCTTTAATGACCGCACAGTCTGGGTATAATTAAATACTCTTCTAATAAAATAAAAAAATGTTTGATTGAATTAGTCTTGATAATCGACTGTGATAGAGTAATCACTAATACTCTCAAATAATTAAATTATTTCACGTAATAAATACTAAATACACTCGTTCAATATGATGCTTATTAAATTCGCTTTCAATGAAGCAAAACTCAGTTACAATATATATGCAGTAACTTGTAACAAAATAATTCTTATCCACCAATAAATTTAGTCTATATTATAAATCAATAATAATACTATTCAATAGAGATTAACTAAAGATATAGTGTTGAATCAATGAGTGTAAATAAATTTAGTCAATATTAGCAATCAACACCAATATTATTGACTACGAGGTGAATAAGGATATGGTGTTCAATCAATGAATGTATCACCAACTAATATTACAATGATCTTTCCCCAATCAACTGTTAAATCACCAATGATTAACTTATTATTCTTGGTATACAATACAATTTCTATTACCCACAATTTTGAAAAATGAAAATATATATATATATATATATATATATATATATATATATATATATATATATATATATAGAATTTCAATACAATTTGCCAATATTTATAAATAAAAAGAAATAATGTAAAGAATAGTAGAATAATGCAAAATAATATCAAAAACCAATGTAATAATAATAATAAATAAATAAATGACAATGACTGCACTATTGTAAAATATAAATAAATAGTATTGATAATAATAATCTGTAAATGAATCACTAGACAATAAATTACAATAAAATTAATAATCGATGATGTATCTTGTGCTGATCTAGTCTGTCCTGAGGCTGCTTCTGTGATGACTTGCTTTCTTGACCGTTGTTCAGATGACGCTTGTTAGTTGACTTGTTTACTACTTTTTTAGAATATGCAAGACACTATGTTAATTTAGTAGAAATGATTATGACTACACAACCTGTACACCAATTGACCTCAGATGTATACTGATTATTACAATATTCACTGTACCAATATTAGATGCACAAACCGGATACTAGATGCACAAACCGGACTTCAATCACTGTATATCACCTTTTATTTTCCGCTGTGTTGTAGCACTTCAATTATAGCACACTATGCGGAGTTCATATCTAACTGCACAATTAAATAGTTCACTGGTACCTAGACACTTGAAAAATTCACTGCTTAGTAGACAATTGAATTTGTGCCGATTATTCAGATGGTTTTTCAGTTGACTGCATTTGGGCTGTAGGAAAGCTTTATTGTTATCGCTTTCTTGTGATATGGGCGATTATTATACGATGAACTTGAAGCATTATTGATCACCAGACATCAATGAGTGCTGATCTTGAGGTATTGTAGGCTTCTCGTACTGTAGTTTTCCTATTAAATGGTTTGCCACGGCTGAAAATGTAGAGCTGCGACACAAACACCCAGTGTCAGAGCTGTGGTTCTTTTGATTTCCGTTTACAGTCAACACTCTACCCGGTGTTTTACTGTCTTTCTATGTTTTGAAAAACAGATCCGAAAAACAGGATCTGGTGTCGACGCTTCTCTGTGTTGTTCAGTGTAGATTTCCCACTACACTTTACCACACTTTAGTCGGCAGCAAATTTTTATCAAACAACAAGGCTTCGGAAGTTTTGCAGAGGGGCAGCCCTAGTCTCACATCATCTCTGTGTAGACTTACTGTTGCATTCCTTTGCTACCATTGATGATTGCTCCTTGACACTGTCACTGTCTGCAATCTTTCCTTTGCATCTTTGTTGATTGTTGATTACTTGGTCGAAACTTAAAACGTGGACTTGTCTATCAGTATTCAGAGCCTGGAATTTGTTTGAACGTTGTTCAATCTGTAAACCATCGAATATGGGTTGTTGTTATGTCGCCATCGATCTTCCCCTCTTACGTTCTTATGTTGAACTGGTACTACCCGACGTCAGGTTGATAACTAACTCATTTCCAATGTCACGGATTTTACTGTACGAAACAACTTTCCTATCCTCAAATGTTTGGACGAGTGCCCATTTTGCGATGATCTTCTTTATTATTAATTGCTGGCTCGAATGAGTCACCGCATCCTTCCATTCACCGACTGACAAGAACGAGAAAACATGGACGCTGGCAGACGTTCAGAAGTTACACGTACCGTTTATTTTCACTCGCTGATGTTGCAGTCAGTAAATGTTCATACACAACAGTATCACTCATCGATTACTTATTCAATGATCTAAACAGTCAGTCATACCTTTGTAACATCGTAGAATTCATCCCACAACTTAGCGAAACACAGTAATTCCATCCAACCAGACGACAGTCATTCACAGCTGGCCACCGTTTCCGTCAGCCGCTATTTCATGCCAGGTAGGCATTGGGAAATCACGCTATTCAGACGCCAACATTCTTCCGGACTTCATCTTCTCACGTAGACATTCCCTTGGCCTAAACGAGACTGCCTCTCAATCCTTTCTCCGCTATTATATAGCTCTCTGATCTCTGTCATGTTCGTCTCGAATATTCTGTATAACTTCATTCTCACGAATTCCCCACCGTTGAAAATCGTGTCTGGCCCGTGATAATTCGCATTTCACACGAAGCCTGCCAGTCAACCTTCATGGTTCACGTGAACAATCATGTTTCACATAAAACCTGACTTTCAGATGTCTCACATGAAACTCAGACGCAAATCTCGTGTTATCCCAGTCAGTCAAAACATTCCCCTTACATCTATTACTGACGTCATCTGTCGGGCATAAATTAATGGGGAGAAAATGACTCACTACACTCTCCCCCACATTAAAAAAAAAATGTTTTACATTTTCAATCAATCAGGTGTGAACATTTCACTGAACATGGTGATTCTAGACCTTTGTAGTGAATCATTTTCGACAAGTTCATTTCCAACCAAGTTCCCTTTACCTCATTAGGTTAACAACTCAACAATGTAAAATGCCATCTGTTGGGTCTTTCCACGACTGTGAATACCTTGATGGGATCCTCACTTCAGGCACTCCCCTTTTAGTGCGGAAGATCAATAATCTGGCTCCATAGGTATCCCCACCCAGTTCTAAAGTCGGTATACAACCGAACCCCTCTCCAGGCACCCCCCGATCGGTGCGGAAGTCCAAAATCTTGGCTCTAAAACCGAAGTGTGACCCCATGAAGTCCCACCCTCGCTATTCCCATTCATGAAAGCCCTCAACAATGGCTCAATCAGCAATGTATGGTCTGTCCCCAAATATGCAAGGTACCAGATTTAGTGAATTACCTTGTCTTCAGAAACTACAACATGTCATATTAACCCACATAATCAATGTGACACCATTTTAATTAAGTACACCAATAAATGTTAACATCCTTTTTGGTGAGGTGTATTTTGACCCTGAATGTTGTCTCCCTTTAATTCTAATTGTTTACTATATTATACCCGATTAAACCAAAACATATACATTTTTCCAAGTTGTAATTTCACATAATACATTCATTCAATAACACAATGTATACCCTTGCATAAAAGGATTTCAGTTAATACAAGTTGTAATAACAGTTGCAACATACTCTACAAACGTGACATGATATCTGGTAAATGATTGTCTGTTCCTTTGATGTGTTCAATGTTAAATTTGAATTGTGATATCAACAATGCCCATCTATATCCCCCTGAATTGCTATTGGCATCAATTGTTAATAATTTTGTCAACCCCAAGTTATCTGTCAAAATAGTGAATTCTTTTCCCAAAAGAAACTTCTGAAACTTTTTTAGACTAATGACTAGTGCCAACGCTTCTCGTTCAAATGTATTGTATTTTCTTTTCCTTCTCATCACAAAACTTTCTAAGTTCTTCCCCTTCTAAATTCAATTCTTTGCCTAGTTTGATCAGCTCTGCCAAGTTAGACATTTTTATGTCTTTACAATGTAAACAACAATAAAGTTACAATACCTTACTTACAAATTACACACCCTGAAAGAACAATATAAGTTCAATATAATGAACTAGTAACTTGAATTAATAACTAAATGTCCCTGGGTATCAATACTATACCTTAAAATAAAGTGGCTGTAACTCTTCCAACCACCAAGCCTATAACTAAATAATTCTATATATATATACAGTTGATGTTTGAGAAGAAGAGTTAACTAATATTTGTTTAACTTATGGGAGAGTAAATCAGTTAAGCACACTTGAGAAATTAGATATGACAGCAAGAAAAATGATATATTATTTGATAAAGATTAATAATCAACTAATAGAATGTTGTAGCACTAGAATAGATGCAGTGGATTATCAAAGTGTTAGATGTAGTGGACTATCAAAGTATTTACCAAATAAATAACTTATTAATATGTAAATGTGTAACAATGATTAAATGTTATAATAATCCTGTGTAGTACAGTAGTTGGTTATAAAGTTTCAGACTGATTATACCTTGTGAAATAACACACACAAAAATGTGGGTACACATTGAGGTGTGGGTACTCATTGAGGTGTGGATACGCATTAAGCCGTGGATACTCACTGAGGCGTGAATACTCATTGAGGTGTGGGTACTCATTGAGGTGTGGGTACACATTGAGGTGTGTGTACACATTGAGGTGTGGGTACTCATTGAGGTGTGGGTACTTATTGAGGTGTGGTGTGGGTACTCATTGAGGCATGGATACTCATTGAGCCGTAGATACTCACTGAGGTGTGGGTACTCATTGAGGTGTGGGTACTCATTAAGGTGTGGGTACTCATTGAGCCGTAGATACTCATTGAGGTGTGGGTACTCATTGAGGTGTGGGAACTCATTGAGGCGTGAATAGTCATTAAGGTGTGGGTACTCATTGAGGCGTGGGTACTCATTGAGGTGTGGGTACTCATTGAGGTATGGGTACTCATTGAGGTGTGGGTACTCATTGAGGTGTGGGTACTCATTAAGCCGTAGATACTCATTGAGGTGTGGGTACTCATTAAGGTGTGGGTACTCATTGAGGTGTGGATACTCATTGAGGTGTGGATACTCATTGAGGCGTGGATACTCATTGAGGTGTGGATACTCATTGAGGCGAGGATACTCATTGAGGTGTTCATATTCATTGAGGCGTGCATACTCATTGAGGTGTTCATATTCATTGATGCGTGGATACTCATTGAGGTGTTCATATTCATTGAGGCGTGGATACTCATTGAGGTGTGGGTACTCATTGAGGTGTGGGTACTCATTGAGGTGTGGATACTTATTGAGGTGTGGGTACTCATTGAGGTGTGGGTACTCATTGAGGTGTGGGTACTCATTGAGGTGTGGGTACTCATTGAGGTGTGGATACTCATTGAGGTGTGGGTACTCATTGAGGTGTGGGTACTCATTGAGGTGTGGATACTTATTGAGGTGTGGGTACTCATTGAGGTGTGGATACTCATTGAGGTGTGGGTACTCATTGAGGTGTGGATACTCATTGAGGTGTGGATACTCATTGAGGTGTGGATACTCATTGAGGTGTGGATACTCATTGAGGTGTGGATACTCATTGAGGCGTGGATACTCATTGAGGTGTTCATATTCATTGAGGCGTGGATACTCATTGAGGTGTTCATATTCATTGAGGCGTGGATACTCATTGAGGTGTGGATACTCATTGAGGTGTGGATACTCATTGAGGTGTGGATACTCATTGAGGTGTGGATACTCATTGAGGTGTGGATACTCATTGAGGCGTGGATACTCATTGAGGTGTTCATATTCATTGAGGCGTGGATACTCATTGAGGTGTTCATATTCATTGAGGCGTGGATACTCATTGAGGCGTGGATACTCATTGAGGTGTTCATATTCATTGAGGCGTGGATACTCATTGAGGCGTGGATACTCATTGAGGCGTGGATACCCATTGAGGTGTTCATATTCATTGAGGCGTGGATACTCACTCATGTGTGTACACTATAATGCCATAAAATCCCTTTTTTCCCGAAATGACACATTATGTTACTCAGATTACCCCCCCCCCCCCCAACCCCGACCCCCAACCCCACCCCTTCCCCACCCTCTTTTCCCATGGAAAAAACAATACGCTTGCCATGGCTAACTCATTCTTTCTGGGTGGTATCTCATGAAAACCACAACAGACATCCCTTTACACAGTTTTTACCATTTCACCCACCGGCAGGCATCACTGGAATGATTCTTGAACACATTAAATATTTTTAAAATATGTGATACTTAAAAAAAAAAATCAAGTTGTTTTCGAATGTGGGATTCTTGTAAAAAAAAAGGGGGGGGGGGGTGTTTTGAAAAATTATTAAACAGGGGATCATTGCACATAAACATCTGACTCTTTTGTTGGATTATAAGATACAGTTGTATAATTATTGTATACAAATTTTCACATGTGTGATTTTTAAAATCACACATGCGAATGTGTTTGATTTATGTAAGCCAATAATTATGATCAAATATAAATAGTTTTTAAAACTGATTCGACATACTTCAGGGAAAAATGGTGAGAAAGGGTGAGTAAGATCAGAAGGAGAAGAAAGGAGGAGGAGAAGAAGGAGTATTAGAAGGAAGGAGGAGTATTAGAAGGAAGGAGGATGAGAAAGAAAAGTAGGAGAATGAAGAAGGAGGAGAAGAATGAGGAGAGGATAAGGAGAAAGAGAAGAAAAAAGAACAGCAATAAAAACAACGAGAGTAACAAGAACAAGAGATGCTTACTGCATACAATAATAAACATGTTTATTGCATAACATATGCAGATTGTTCACCTTACCACTGCAAAGAGACTGTTTACATTTCGAGTGTGAAATTATCCTTATTATAAAAAGATAATTTATCGTTAACAACTAAATAAGCGAATTAATAATTACCTGAAGTATATGTTGATTGCCAACTGAAATCTTCAGAATAGCCTGAGACTCTTTATATTAGACCCCCAATTACTCTTATAAGACAACATTTATATTAGTCCTGTTGTGCGCAGATAGGATCTTTTTGAAAATAATTTTCTAGTTCTTCTTTAAGGCTTTCTTGTTCTTTTTTGTGTACGTCTTGTTCTTGGTCTCGTTCTTCCTGTTCTTGTTCTTTTTTATTCTTGTTGCTTCTATTGATGCTCTTCTCCTCCTCCTTCTCCCTTTCCTCCTTTCCTTCCTTCCCCTCCTCCTCTTTCTCCTCCTCCTCCTTATCCCTCTTCTCCCTTTTATCTGCCTCTTTCCCTCAAGTATATCGAATGAACTGTGAAAATTGTCGGCAGATGGCCAGAAAAGAACATTAGCAAAGCCAAGATTTGAGCAACAAGCATGGGTGGATGAAGTCATGGCTGCCAATGACTGTAAGTACAGAATGGCCAAGTATGACTTCATCATCATCATGGATATGGATGAGATCATTGTGCCTAAAGGAAACATGACTTCATATTTTGACATATTGCAGGTTTGTGAGAAACGATAGTTTATTTTCTTGGTTTTGATGATAGTTATAGTTACTTAATTTTAAGTTTAATAAAGATCCTAGTAAGGTCACATATAAGCTATTTGAATCGTTGATTTCTTCCTAATAAATAAGGAATGCGTGAGTCCTAATCCCTCTTTCTCTGTTTCTCAAGGTACACTGTCTGGGGCAGAATTTGGCGATTATAACTCTAATCCTGTCATTCAAAAATGTATTATGTTGGCGATGTTGTTATTATTTTTTTCATTATTATTATTAATATTATTTTTTGTTTAAACTGATGAACTATATGCCTTTAAGTAATGGATATTTGATCATTAGGACTGTAATATGAGGCCATGTTTCTCAATTTCACTCTGCATCAAGAATCTGTGGTTTGGTTGGGGGCTGATGAGTACACACGTTTCTCTACGTGGTGATTCTGGTGCTGGCAACTTGGTGTTTCAGCGTTTTCCGACGTTCTCTAACAGTTCAAAGGGAAAATTCCAGCACAAATACATCTATACTTTTCAATCAGTCTTTATCAAGGGACAAAGCAAAAAACAAACACAGACCGTCATTTGTTCCCTCCGCTGAGATTTCTAGTCTGTGATGTGTTCGCATATGACTTGACATCAGGCCTATTGTAGTCAGACCTATTTACGTGACAACTGTTGATCACACCATCACACGACTAGCAGAGATGGTCTTTGCAATTATTTTTTGGAGGCGGAGCGAACGAAGCCTGTCACTGACCTTTACTTACTTATAACATCTAATCCAACTCACGTCAGTACTAAAGGAAACTCCCAGCACTCAATGTGACGTTTATAAACTGACTTTTATAAGTGACGCTTATAAAGTTTGTTTTTCATAACTGACCTTCATAAAATTCCTTTCACAAGTCTGACGACTATAAAGACGTAAAACATGCCTGGAGTCTGTATACGTGTTTACTGAGGTTTGATGTTTATAAGCCTACTTGAACGGGCTCAGATCTATAATCGATTGTTAGTGTCAGTATAATGACGCTAAACGTGTTTTTGTGGATGCGAAACCATTTTTTGGTAGAAGGTATACGGTGATTAAAGTCAGCCAAATTCCCTTTAAAAATTGATTAAACTGAGAAGCTGACTTGCTCGCAGCAGGTTGTATCTTACCTTGCTCACACATTACACAAGTTTTAGGCGGCGTCTGTGGCTTAGGCATTGCGAGTCCGACTCGTAATTCCAACATACCGCGATCGAAACCCACTGCTGGCTGCGTGGGTTTTTATCATGGTACGGGGCATCGCAGTTCGACCCAGCCTTAAGTGGGTACTAGGATGGCTGTCCTGGGAAAGTAAACACGACTGGCGTAATGCTGACCACATTACCCACCAAGTGCCGATTGGGCTGTAAAAATTTGGGATGCTCTTCCCATATTCCCGATTCGCATAAGGCGTAAATATGGATCTTGACTGTTTTTTTTTTTTTGTTTTTTTTTTGTTTCAACTAAACACAAATTTTAAAAGCCCTAATGGAGAGGACAAATGGGTAATGCAGTATTTTTTCCTTTAGTTTTTTAAAAGAAAGAGATTAGGGGCTTTTGAGCTCAAATTATATAGAAAGATTCTCAGAATATCTTGGACAAAGAAGAGGAGAAATACTGACATCAAGGAAGATTGGCTAATAAACAGCATCCTGTCTCGGAAGCTGAAATATTTTGGTCATATCAAGCGCCACAACTGATTGGAAAAAAATAATAGCGGAAGGCATGGTATCAGGAAGGAGGGACAGGGGCCGACCAACACGAACATGGACACAGGATATAAGTGACTCCTTGAGTATGAAAGTGCATGAGGCGGGAGAGCTGGAGAGAGACCGAGTTTTTTTTTTTTCCAGACAGACCGTGATGATAGCGACATTCTGCAAAAGACCTGCTACATGATGATGATGATTTAAAAAAAAAATTAAAACACAAAGAATATACAGCACAGTTTATTCCCGGGAATATTTCATGTGAAAGTTTTCATGTTTCGCTTTAGACAGTTTTTATTAAAGGGTGCAGCGAGCTGCTGATGAGTTACAGTAAAATATGCTCAGTGATAAATTTTGGAATAAATTATCTGTGTTTTCTTTTAAAATACGACATGGTCAGGTTTTTTTTTCTGAGACTACCACTACAAAAGCCACCACTAGCACTACTACAAAAGCCACCACTAGCACTACTACAAAAGCCAACACTACCACTACTACAAAAGCCACCACTAGCACTACTACAAAAGCAACAACTAGCACTACCTTTCTAAAACTGCAACTTTAACAAAAACTGCTGCTGGGCTACTACTGGCTACTACTAGCCACATGAATAGGTAAAATGCTGCCATGCTTCTGTTGGGCTCCGTGTGCTCTACTAATGGTAGTCGGGTGTCTGGTAGTTTTAAGTTAGTTTCTTTAGAAAAACGGGTCCCCCCATTTTTTGGTTCCCCCTGTGGCCAACGAAAAAAAAAACAGAATGTTTATAAAAGTCCCTTGGGGAAAAATTTTTCCAGACTGCTGTCTCAGATACTTTTACACTCCCCAAAAGGGCCAACGGTAGCCACCCGAATTGCTAACAAAAACAGCCCAAAATTAGAAATGCATTTCATCTTTGATGATACGAATTTGTCGCCAACAGATCAGCAGTTCCCCAACGCGATAAAATTTTAATCACTGGGGGCACCGCCAACTTTGTACGAAGCATCAAGCCATTTTTTTGAATCTAAAATTTCCAACCCCCCTTTGGTCACAGTAAAAAAAACTTCCCAAAAGAAACCCCGCAGCTCACAGTGCCCAGTTTTTCCCCAATTTAAGTTTGGGCGACAAACTAATCCGGTCTAAAAAGGACCCAAAAATGCTTTCGGCCACCGCCCGAAGAAAAAATTTTTGGGCCTTGTTTCGAAAAGTTCCGGCTCCCCTAGCGTAAATTTTTAAACCCGGGAAAACTACTAGAAGACGACGAAAACGATTATGGACACTAGGGGTTTCTGTTGCCACTTTTTCTCTAGTGGGAGGAAATTAATAATGCGTTTTGCTGCTACTTTTAATTTCCCCCCCCATAATGATGGCCAGAAAAACTAATTTAAAAAACCCAAAATTTAAAATTAATAAATGTCCGGGATTAAAAAACCTTCCAATAAAATTCGGTCCCGTCTCCCCCAATGAATTTTGGCTGAAAGGGATCCCCCAAAAAGGGGCCCTGTTTTTCTTGCCCTTGTTTTAACTCACTTTCTGCTTTTCGCCCAATTTCTTGTTTTTTATCCTCCCACTTGTAACGGGGTCTCCCTCTTGTTCCCCTCCTTTAAATTTTTCCTTTAGGATGATCTTTCCCATGTTATGTTTTTTAAAGGGACCAAAATTTTTCCCAATTGCCCTTTTTTTTATTTCCCCTAGAAACTCTTTTTCTTTTCCCAATTTTTAGTCCCCTCTTTTTTGATATTTTTGGGGTCCATGAAAAAGACCTAATCTTCGTATACCCCAATCCCCAAAAAATTTAAAACTTTTTCCCAGTTGTTTTTTCTTTGTCCTGTCCTGGGGCCATCAGAAATTTGAGCCCCAAACTTTGCCAAATTATCTTTTTTAAATGTTTTTTCTTTTTTCTCTTGATTCAACTTTTGCATTTGGTTGAAAAAGTGTGGGAAATTCCAGCAAAAAACTAGTCAAACGCATTTAAAAAACGGGCCCCTAAAGGGTATCATTTTTAAAATTAAAATCGGGGAAAAAGTTACGCTAAAGAAAATTTTAAGGGGGGCCGTAGTGGAAGAAAACGTAACGAGGGAAAAAAGGGGGGCCAGACGGGGGCCTCAAAAGGGGACCCAAATATTAAAAAAATTTTGGGGGGATGAGAACACTTCCGGAAAACCGTGTGGGACCGGGGAGAGATGAACAGGGGATGTAGAAATGGCCCAAGGAAAGAGGGATTAAAAAAAACGGGGGAGCCAAAGGGAAACCTCAAAAAAACCCCTTTTGATGGAAAAGGGGCCGAAGGTGAAAACGAGGTGACTGCCCATTACAAAAAAAGAGGAAAGAAAAACGGCGGGGCTCTATGTGGTTTAAAAAATTTCCACAAAAGGAAATAAAACAAAAAGAAAAAAATTTAAAGCACAAACAAAAACTCACCCCGGGGACAGGGGACTTTAAACGTTTGGGGTTTTTGAAGAAACCTTGATTTTGGGTTTAAATTTGAAACTCTTTATTTTTGAAATAGGAAGCATCGTTTCAAGAACCTAAGTGGGGGTTTCATTTTTTGACGCCCATGGGGTTTGAGGGCGGGACGGGGGAGAAACCTGACCTCGCCATTAAGAAAAAAGGTTGTGTGCATCATTTTAATCTACCTTATTCTTCGTCCGGGGGTTTTCTCCTTTAAACCAAAGGGCCCCTCCCCCATACCGGGGGGTTCCCCAAACCCAGGGCCTTTCCCCCTACCGGGGTTTTCAAAAATGGCCCCTTTCCTCCCGGGGATTTTTCCCACCCCAGGGCCCCCCCAAAGGGGGGGTTAAATTCCCTCCAAACCGGGGGCCCCTCTAAATCCCAAAGGGCCTTCTCATCCCAGGATCCTCCATCCCGGGGCTTCTCCATTCCAAAAAATGCTCCCCGGAAGTAACAAACATTTTCCGGGAGTTTGGTTAAAAAATTTTAAGGTTTTTTAGGTTTAGAGAAGGCCCAAATTTAAGGTTTTCTTTTTTCCCGCATTTTGTTTTAAAACAAAACCGAATTTTTAAATTAAAGGACAAAAAAAGGTCTGTTTTTCCACCCTTGCCCAGTTCAAATTTTTCCCCAAAACAGGAAATTAATGTTTGTCCCCAACAAAATTTCATTTTAAAATTTTTTAAAAAAAATCAATTTTCTTAACAACCTTTTGGTTCGGTTCCATTTTTGCACGTTTTTTTTGTGATTAATTTTACCAAATTTTGGCTAATGGAGCGTTAGGGTTTTTTTTTTTGGGTAGGTGGAAGCAAAATCTTTAAAAAGATAAACTTTTTTATTGGGGACGGGACAATTTAGTTTTGCGTTTTCTTTTTTAAAGCGTTGGGGGGAAATTTAATTGTTTAAAAAAGGTTTTTTTTATTCTTTAAACTTCTCAAAGGCCTTTTTTCGAGGGTTTGGGCCGGGGTTTTTTTAAGGGGAAACTTAACCCCCCCCTTAAAGTAAAAATTTCCGGTTTTTTTTAAAAATAATTTTGGGGTTTAAAAAATTTTTTTCCAATTTGGGTTTTAAACGTCCCCACCCCCCTTTTTTTCAAATTTTTGTTTTTCTTTATT
>CAJHNH020000783.1:0-20000 GCA_905116865.2 Candidula unifasciata
ATCCTTCTATCTTTCTACTTCTGTCAGTTAATGTCAATCAATACATTATCTGTTTGTTACAATATCTCTCCAAGGACAGTAGAAAGAACCTGTTGTCCCATTAATTCAAAACAGATATTTGCAGATAAATAAGACGGATTCCCTTCTCCAGAACGTCCGTACATTTTGAGATGTTCTTCCGCGAAATGGTAACATCCCCTCAGCAGTTCTAGCAAAGCTACTGCTCGCCACCGGCTACACCGGCTTCTTCTTCTCCTTATAGTTCCTGTCTATATACAGCCTTCTGTCTCGTGTACTTTCAGTCAGCTCTGATACATGATCTGACCAAAGAATGTAAACTGGGTGCATATCACGAACATCACCGCATCTCGCCAGGTGCGAGATTTCGTGTCGGTTCCCATTCATGCCCTGGCCGTTCCTGCGGGGTGACCTATGTTCTAGGGGTGTCATGTTGTGTTATTTTCAACACTGTAAGCATTCTATATACCAGGCTGCGAGCGGCCAGTACTTTCTATGGTTCATTGCAGGCTTGTCAACTTCTGGGTCACCAACGAGTATACCTTTTCAGGGCCTGTCCCTAACGCACAGTGTCGGTTGCCACGAAAGAGAGCGTGTCGGGCCCCAGACGAACAGGAGCATGTTTTCGGCACGGTGTGTATAGACGAGGAAGGAGAAGGAACGCATTGGCTAACCCCCCTAGAACATATGACAACCCTTGGGAACGGCCACAGCATGAATAGGAGCCTACATTAAATCTCCTGCTCAGCGAGATCGAGTGATTTTCATGATATTCACAGAGAAGATATTTAGATCTTTATTGAAACAGCCAACATACCTTTACCGGGAGCACATAACAGAAAATCTGCAAACCATCACGCATGCCGTAAGAGGCGACGAGTGGGGATAGGTGGGAGACAGCTGACTAATTCTGTAGACAAACTTTATGGGGGAAGGGGGGGGGGAGTTGAGCTTGTTACTTATCTACTGACGACCATAGTAGCATCGTGATGTGGTCGTTTCACTGTGGAGTTTTTACTACAACAGCAGCGGCAGCAGTCCTGCTACCAACACAACCATTACTACTACCACTACCACCACCACCACTACTTCTACTACTACTACTCCTACTACTATTACTACTAATGTCGCTGACCAACGGGGCGTTTTTCCAGAATAAAAGATGCCTGTGCGCAACTTACAGTGTCTAAAAGAGATGCGGTACTCACTAAAAAATGTTTACAGTAGCGCAGACAAATTCATACCTAAAAGAGGTATCAGTTCTGCGTACCACCTGAAGCAGAAAAAGCCATGAATACGTCTTCTTCTTTTTCTTCTTCTTCTTCTTCTTCTTCTTCTTCTTCTTCTTCTTCTTCTTCTTCTTCTTCTTCTTCTTCTTCTTCTTCTTCTTCTTCTTCTTCTTCTTCTTCTTCTTCTTCTTCTTCTTCTTCTTCTTCTTCTTCTTCTTCTTTGCGTTCACCTGCTGTAAACTACGCTGGCGAAAGTTCTGGTTGTTCGTCTACCTCTGGACTTCAGTCATGTTCCATAACCTGTGTTGCATGCACTTCCATTTCACAGATGTGACTTATTTGCATGCAGATTGTTGGTTCCTTGTCTCTAGGGCAGATGCATTCTTCTTCAAAGGATGTCCCAAATAAGTCTTTAAAAGGGTGCCGGTACTGTCCACAAAGTGTCTATTATACTAGTCTAAAAACAAAAAACAAAAGTTGATCTTACAAAGATTGCCTATAATGTTTTCCGCTATGAACAAAAATAACCCCCCTCTACTACTAGTACTATCGGCACAGTTCTCCCGCCCATTTACAAGCTGCCACATACACACTCTCTCCTATGCAACTTTTAACTGTAACCCAGGGCTGTCGACAATTGTTCGGAAATAGTACCGAATATTTTTTTTTTAAAGGAACAAGAACACACCAAAAGTTGAAACATCAAAATTTTTTAATTTACAAAATGAAACAGACCGTTTTATTTAACTGGCTAATTTTTAAAAAAAAAATCAGAAGTGATATTCTTTGTCCATTACATCTATTGTTATCCTGCGCAGTTTGTTATAAAGCTGTTTTCGCAGCTTCCAGTTGGTAATTAATGTCCTGGAGCAATAATTGTGACCTCATCAGTGCATTTATATGAGACTGGTCTTCCTTCAGTAGCACTCGCCGGATCCAGTGTACAATGTCAATTGAAACGTTTTTAAAACGTACCAAGACATCGAACGCGGTACCAAAAGTTCAGTTTTGCTCGGCATAGTCAATCAATCAGGTGCCGTCTCCACAATGAAGGTTGGCTGCAATGGATCTCCAACAAGCCCTGTCTCTTGCCCTTGATGTACACTCACTCATACTGCTGTTCATCCATCTCTTGATGTTATCCTCCCACTTGTAACGCTGTCTGCCTCTTGCTCGCCTACCTTGAACCTTTCCCTCTAGGATGATCTTTACAATACTGTTATGTCTTTTAATGTTACCAAAATATTTCACTTGTCTCTTTTTTCTTTCACCTAGCAACTCTCTTTTCATTCCCAATTTCCTCAGTACCTCTGTATTTGATAGCTTTTGTTTCCATGAAACACGGCCTAATCTTCTGTATATCCACATCTCCAAAGAATTGATACGATTTTCCAGTCGTTTGTTCATTGTCCATGTTTGTGTCATACAGTAAGGTTGAGAATGCATAACATTTGACAATTCTCATTTTTAATGTCTTGCTTATTTCTCTTGATGTCAGTAACTTTTGCATGTTGTTGAAAATGTTTTTGGCCATCCCTATTCTTTTCTTGACTTGTTTCCCTTCTGCCGTCACATGTTATTACTTGTCCAAGATATAAGAAATTTTTAACTTGTTCCAATTTCATCCCGTTCACTGTGATATTCATTGTTAGCTGATTATTTTCTGTGCTAAATATCATGGTTTTTGTCTTTTTCAAATTAATATCTAATCCAAATTCTGCACTCCTTTTGTTTTCTTGCTCCACTAGGTCTTGCAACTCCTGCTCACTCTCTGCTAGCAACACTGTGTCATCAGCATATCTCAGATTGTTTATTATTCTACCATTGATGTTCAGTCCTGGTAATTCTACAATTTCTTTAAAAATGGTTTCTGTACATAATTTGAAAAGGCTAGGCGACAGCACACATCCTTGTCTTACTCCTCTCTTGATCTCTATCTGGGGTGAGCAGATGTTGTCGTATCTCACTGTTGCTTCTTGCTCCCAGTATAAGTTTCTAATAAGTATGATATCCTTTCCATCTAGTCCTATGTTTTGAAGAGCTGTAATTAGTTGTTCATGTTGCACTCTGTCAAAAGCTTTTTTGTAATCTATAAAATATGCATACATATTTTTCTGAACTTCTGTATATTTTTCAGTCAGCATCTTTAGACAAATTGTGGCTTCTCGAGTACCACTGTTTTTACTGAATCAAAATTGCTCTTCATAATTTTTTTTCTCTATATTATTTTGAATTCTTGCTTGTATTATCTTCAAAAGTAACTTAGTTACGTGATTCATTAGGCTAATAGCTCTGTCATCTTTACAATCAACAGCTTTTGATTTCTTGGGTAGTGTGATAAAAACAGATGTTTTCATGTCCCTGGGAATGTACCCATAGTTATAAATGTCATTGCATATTTCTGTGATAGTATCAATTCCAAAAGTAGATAATGATTTTAACATTTCTGCAGTTATGTTGTCTGGACCTGCAGCTTTCCCCTGCTTCATCTGTTTAATGGCTTTCTCTACTTCAGACTTTAATATGTTTGGCCCCTCTTGAATATTATGGATTGGCGGTTTGTCACCTCTGTTGTCTCAAATCAGGTCTTCTGTGTATTCAGTCCATCTTTTTATTATATCTTTCTTAGCAACATAATGTTTCCATCCTTTCCCCCTAATACAACCATTTCCTGTTGAATGTTTTTGCTTGTTTGTAAGTTTTCGGCATATTACATTTGCACGAAAGTGCCAACTTCGGCAGCCCTGCTGTAACCACTTTCTGAAAGACTCTTTCATACGTTGTTACAGTCGCCAACATGGCGGAATGGTTGTATATGGTACCGCTGCTCTCTATGCTTTTGGTAAGTTTATCTTTATTCAGTGTTCAATATATAAAATAATACGCTCAGAAAAGATATAAGATTATATTTAAACAATAAAAAATTTCTTTGTGGCAATTATCTTTGTCATTTCTTGTATAGTTAAATCGTAAAACTAGCAGCCGGATTAAATTAATATCTGATTATTCCTAAACTTCAATTCAATGAATCCAATTGCAGCGGTCCACGTCACTCACTGAGTGTTGAGCAGTTGAGACTTGAGTCTTAGGAAACTTTTACTTACTGAGCTTTCCGGTGCGATTATGGTCGCTGTGCCGGTCTTGCTGTGGCATCTTTATGTTTTAAAAATGTTCATGTCTTTTGAATAAATAACGTGCAAGCAAATTGAAGCTAATGAAAATGATTATGCCATGTTTATATTTATGGTTTATAATTTTTATATACTTACAAAATACTTACATACAAGCCCGGCTCTCTAGTCTAGCGTAGTTGGTTAAACCTGACTTCACGGTGACTGAGTGACGAAGCCACATTTCTCCCAGATTTACAGTACCTAATACTAGTAATCTAATACCTATCATAGAATGAAAGCTGAAGGGTTTCGATATCCATAGTACAAAGCCAAAGTGTTAACAACTCATGGTTTTCTGGATAATATATATATATATATATATATATATATATATATATATATATATATATATATATATATATATATATATATATTTACGAGAATACATGGATGCAGAGAACGTGTTCCTTTTGGCCGTGTAAGCAGATAAAAATAGGTTGGTCTTGAGTACCTGATCCTGTGAAAAATCTTCAACTGTGAAAACCATCTATGAAGATATCTAAGGCTTGGCATAATAATAATTTCTTTGAGGAATTACTTAGTCTGTGTTGGGAAATAAGCCAGTAAAAGAAGGTGCTAGTACTTTGGATCTTTTCTCCAGGCTATGCCAGCGTGGTGGGTAATAAACAGGCAAACAGACTGGCTGGATCTGCACCACTGGGTGGTGAATTGATTCATGGCAAGGCACATGTGGTGAAGGTACTTTGGGAATAAGCAACTGAATCAGTAGAGAAAGAAAATTATTATGGGCTGGAGAGAATGAGGCACCTGGGTGTAACCAGAGGGTCTGGCCGGCTCACTACACTCAGAGGAAAGGCAAGACAGACATATAACCAGATTGTGACCGGTTCCATCAGTATTGGAACTCTGCGCTGGCTGCTGAAGATGAGGACAGAGCATGCATGGGAATACCCCGAGTGCTGTGATGTCACTTCTTGACTCAGCTCAACTCAGGAAGGTGCTGTTAGATGTAATTTGTTTTTAAAATTCAGAAACCATGAGTTGTAAACCCTTTGGCTCTGTACTATGGATATCGCAACCCTCTGCCCCGATTCCATGATAGATACCGTAAATCTAGGAAATATGTGGCTTTTCTGCCTACCCCTGGGCGTGAACTTGGACCACAAGGAGTTCATCACCCGGTCACTGTGCAGCTGGTTTAACCAACTTAACTAGCTGGTACCAAGCAAAAAAGTTCTTAGATGTAAGTAAAAGACCATTTACCTACCATGGGGCGTAAGATGCTACACTGATTGTTATATACTAACCAGCACTCAGTGTGTGATGTAGACTGAATCATTCCGACCACCTTTATTGCCAAGGACATTTCCTGGTACCCTTTTTAGAGGCTCTTATTAAAACCCACCTCAGTGTGGAGTGGAACCAAAGACTTTCAGGCAAGCATCTAACCATTTCACCATAGCTTCCACTGTTGGATGTACTGATTCATCGCTAACTTCTGTCAGCTTTTCACTGATAACTGATGTGTAAACTCCTATTTTTGAAATTTGAATTTATCAGGTTTACTTAAGCGAATGTAGCCTGGAGTTTGTGGAGGAGTGTTCCCTGAAGGGCTTCACTCCAAATCTGTTGTGTTCGACATGTGACCTGATGGATGACTTCAAATTGGGTGCCATCAAGTCCGACTGCTTACAGTGCTGTCAGAAAGATCAAGTTGAACAGGCAGGCCCAACTGTAAGTCTTTTTCCTTGTATTCTAGTCAGTATCTTAGCCTAAACAGTCCGGCTGTTGAATCATGAGACTTTTATTATGGCTCACAGCGCAGTAGCTGTACAGGACTTATCATCATCACGTAGCAGGTCCTTTGCAGAATGTCGCTGTCATCATGGCCTGCCTAAAAGAAACTCAACCTCTCATAAGCTCTGCAACCTCGTGTCCTTTCATATTCAAAGAGTCCCTTATATCATGTGCCCATCTTCGTCAGCCCCTGTGCCTCCTTCCTAGTACCATGCCTTCTGCTATTGTGTTTTTCAATCTGCCATGGTGCTTTATATGACCAAAGTATTTCGGCTTCCAGGACAAGATGCAGTTTATTATCTTCCTTGACGTTGAGATCTTTTAGAATGTCAGTATTTCTTCTCTTCTTTCAGCATAGATTCTGAGAATCTTTCTATAACATTTCAGCTCAGAAAGCCCCTGTTTTCTTCCTTAAGGACTAGGAGATATTTCACGTCTCACATCTGTATGTTGCTAGAGGGAAGATACATATTGTCAAAATGTTAACTTTGAATTTCTTTGCTGGCTCCTAACCATAGAATTTTAGTGCTGCTTAATGTACAGGACTGTCAACCATTCACCATACTTCCCAAATTTGTCCCCCTGTGAATAATTCCTACTCCCACAACTAAATTTATCATTGAAATGTCATCTCTTTGACAATATTGATATCCACAGAGCTATAACAAGTAACATAAGGGCCAAAACCCAAGAAAGGGTGTTGAGATCATTCCAGAATGTGTTACATCGGACCATTCGTTATGTCGATTCAGCCGAGAAGTTAACTCAGTCAGCAAATACTCCATGAAGTTGGGTTTGTCGACCAAAAGTCACAAATATGGCAGCTTTGCTGTGAACAGGCACAACCTAGTTGTGTCACTTGGACGATGAAAAGAAGAAGATTTCAGTGCACAATGGAATTACTGTGAATAAAAACCATGTGAAATCCCAGATTTATTGTTTAAAAACATGTTTTAAGAATGTAGTTAGGTCAGGATTCAGCAAAAACTTTAGGTCGTGACTCAGATTAGCCTAGATTGGTCATGAACCTTTGTTCAAGTATTTTCTTCTGCTGTTAAGTAAAGAATTGACATCACAGCAATCAGGGCTTTACCATACGCGCTCCTTACCCATCTTCAGCTGCCAGCACAGGGTTCCGATACTAATGGTGCCAGTTGTAGTCTGGTTTTATGTCCGTCTTGCCTTTTCTCTGAGCGTAGTGTGTCGGCCAAACCCTCTGGTCACACCCAAGTTTTCTTCTGCTGTATTCACCCTTACAAGGATAGTTGACATGTTGTGATATAAGTTACAGCTAGGCTGCAATATCTGCACTTTTCTGCCCAACACTTCCATTTTAAGCAAATCAGTAATTAGTTGCCCTATATGACATGCTTAGAAGGGGGTGTCTATTCTCTCCTCACCCACTTGGGCCTGGAACCCACAGAATGAGTTTTAGGTTTTTTCAACAGACTTGAACACAGTACCAAGAGAGATTAGTGTGACCATACATTGTTACTGTATTACAAGTATCAGAGACATTTGAAGGATGTTGTCAGTTACTGACAACTGTTGTCTGTTCATTTTCTACAGAAATATCCCTATGCAGAACTACATGTGTGTGGATGAAAGTTGGGTCGGTTCCCACAAGTCCAAGGTGAGTTGTGTTGCTGGTTGCAGATTATGATGTTTCAAATATGTGTCATCTTGAACTCTTAATATAGAGCAAAATAAGTAGAAAAAGACAGACGGATGAAAATCATTTCTGTTGTAGTTCCTAAAGCGACTTCCCTGTTTTATAGACTGGTGTTTAGAATTCTTTTTTCTTCTTGGTTTATTAAAGACTTTGGTTAAATCATTTGTTTGTATCTGTGTAGGTTGCTTCATTCCCCCCCCCCCCCCCCCCCCACATTTTGAACTTCCTAGTTCCCTGTATGGGTTTCGGGTCCCCATTGTTGGGGGGGGGGGGGGAAGAGGGGGTATAAAGTAAAAGACCCACTGTTGAAAGAATCTACTAATTAGGGGTGTTTCTTGCTAAGTCAGAGTGCATCTGCCTGAGAGGTGAGGAAGCTACAGCCTGCATAAAAGTGGATCTGTAAAATGAATGTGCATTTAAAGTTCAGGTTCTCCAACAAAACCAAAGTCCAGAAGTGGGTGAACACCCAGAACTTTCCTCTGGAGTTTACAGCCATTGAACATGAAGAATAAGAACATTCTAGTTACATTCTGACACTTTGTGAATTCAGATTTGTTGAAAATCTAGTCTTATTTTTTTCCAATCTGTGAAGAAGACAGAGAATTTGTTTGTGAGTATAAAGCCTAGACTTGAGTATAGTGTTTAATGTCCTCAGTTTATGTATGTTTGTGAGTATAAAGCACAGACTTGGGTGTAGTGTTTAATGTCCTCAGTTTATGTATGTTTGTGAGTATAAAGCACAGACTTGGGTATAGTGTTTAATGTCCTCAGTTTATGTATGTTTGTGAGTATAAAGCACAGACTTGTGTATAGTGTTTAATGTCCTCAGATTATGTATGAACATAGAGAGGCTCTTAAAGCAATCCATAAAGACAAACTGGAGAGAGGACAACCAAAATTACAGACCAGAGCATGACAGTATGAACAAGCTTGGCAGAAATTCGCGGACCAAAATCTTGAGACACAGAACAGGAAGCTGTAAACTCAGAGCACATCTGCATAGAATGCTGAATTAAGAATCGACAATCACAGCTTTCAGGACACTCCCATAAGTGCTCAGTCCCCATCTTCAGCAGCAAGCGAAGAGTTCCAATTCGGATCGTACCAGTAACCATCTGATTGTATATCCATCTCATCCTTCCATGAGTGTTAAGCGTCAGCCAGATCCCCTGGTAACTCCTCACACGCCATTCTCCTTAGACAGTAATGATTTATCTGTGCCTCCACACTTGCTCCCAAAGGGCCCTTACAATATCAAACTTATCATACATCAGTTCATCACCAAGGGGTGCAGAACCGGCCAGTTTACTGCCTGCTCATTTCCCAACACACCGGCATGACCTGGAGAAAATATCTAAAGAATGCTAACTACCTGGGACCTCTGAAGTAATGCTTGCCACTCTACACGAAGCATGCCTGTTTTTACCTTTCTCAACATGCTCTTTGAGTCAGTTACAATCATGGCATGTGTGTACAGTTGATTCTAAAGTCAGCGGAAAGCAGCAGTGACTGCCTCTACCTCTATTCTCAAACTAGACGTTTCTGCATCGAATGGGTCTTGCTAACTCTGCTGCTTGGGGTTGGGTGCATCATAGTAAACTCCAGAACATGTCTTACAGATTGGCACAAGATTCTCCATTCAGAGAGAAAAATTATTGCCAGCATAAGTAACTCTACACAACAAACTGTGGAGCACCGGTGAAAACCTTCAGCGGATCGCCGTGATTATGGCTCCTAGCAAAAGTTGATCACTGAAGCAGAAGGTATGGACAGATTGTAAAACTGCAAAAATATGGTTATTTCTTCTGTATTCATTGTTTTCTTGCAGCGTTTGTGAAAAGTGACCGTGTCAACCAGTTTCCTGGGCTGACCGTGCGCTACGTCCGCGGTGCTGACCCCAGTATCAAGCTGCTGGACGAAAATCACAATGTTGTGGAGACTTTGGGAATCGACAAGTGGAACACTGATTCTGTCGAGGAGTTCTTTCAGGAGCATCTCCAGAATTAAACATTTCAACGGCTGACATTCTAGTACAGAAAGCTATGTAAAGTGTGTCTGTAAACGTACATGAGAAATGTAAATGGGAGGTAATCTGATTTGTGCGAGATTACTGTAGTTACTGTTCTTGACATGTATGTGTGTATGTATGTCTGTGTGTGCCTGATTTCACACAGGAAGTTTTTCTCTTCTTGGTTAAAAGAGATTGCAGTGCAAGAGGTCAGAGGTCATGTTTGTTTAGAGCCTATGATTACATTTTCCCCTTAAAATGGCATGTTGCTTCCCTTTGTGATGTTCTCATTATTAAGTGATAGCCAAAATATAAATAGGAAATCCATCACTTTAATTTAACCTTGACTGAAGATTTGATTTAATAAGGGAAGTCATAAACATTTACTCAGGAAGAAACAATGCTAGAAGTATTCAGAGGAAAGACATGAATGAACATGTAATTAGAGACGGCAACTGGCACTTTTAGTATTGGGGATTGGAACTTTTCTTTGGCTGTTGAAAATAAGAATAGAACATTTATGGGTATACCCAGATTATTGTAATGTCAGTTCTTAACTTTAGCATAAATTGTGGCATATAAGTAGAACTACATATGTTTTTAACTTAGAATTCTGAGTACAGCCTTTAGAATTACAAAATGCATTTTATACCTGTCATATAAGTCAAGTGAAAATCACCAGTCAGGCACTGAAATGAGAAATTGATGGATTGGGGAAACGAGGACGTCCAAGAGAAACTGAGAGAAGCCAAAGGAGCTGGAGTTGATTCCATCCATGTTATTGAAATGCTTGCAGGCATAGAGTGGAATGGATAAAACTGGTAACCTTATGTGGCACAATAGGATGGTGAATTAATATAAGTCAGTTCATTTTGGGAAGATTATTTAAGGCTGCGTTTCTCAGCTTGTGAGTCACATTCCCTTTGGGGATCAAATGACCCTTTCATAGGGTCAGACCCATCAGAAAACACATATTTACTGAAGTAATGAAGTAGCAAAGAAAATAATTTTATGGTTAAGGGTCGGAGCATTAGGAAGGTTCAGAGTCACTGATTTAAGGCTTCAAAACTGGACTTAGGGGCCACAATTTTTTGGTGTATTCATTTCACATCACTTGCTGTTTGTTGAAGATTTAATGCCCAGGTTCTGAACACTCATGACGTGGCCTGCCTGGACAGTGTGCCAATGATGCTTCAGCGATAAACCTTCTGGTGTGCTGATGCTGATGTCTGCACCTTGTTCAGGCCCCTTCTTGTGAATGTATGTGTGAGTGAGTGTCTTTGTGTTTTGTTTGACTCTCATGACTTTACATAGCATTTTGTAGTTTATGATTTTTATCTCATCATTAATGTTGATTTTCTTAATTTTTTTTATGTTTGCAGTTTTGAATAGGATATTTGTGTGCAGCTTGGGGGCTGTGGTGGTGGTGGTCTAGCAGCTAGATACTCATCTCTCGGCCTGAATGTCAAAGGTTAACATTCACAGCAAGGCCAAATTTTGTGTGTGTGTGTGCACAATTGACTTTGCCTCTCATGCCCAGTCATGGGTACTAGATGATGCCTGGGGAAGTAAATGTGACTGGTGGGAGGCCGATTGGTCAGTAAAAAAAAATATAGAGCTAGAACTATATGCCTGAAGGCTTGGAAACAGGTCCTTTCACTATGTGCCCAATATACCCATGGTGTCTTTTTGTAGCTGAACTTCTTCCTGGTCCACCCAGGACCGAAAGGTACTTCAAGACAATTAAGTAATTATGGGGTTTCACAGGGTTTCCGAGATTTGTTGCTGCTGGAGTGGCATGGGAAATGTGGCTCTTTGAGTCACTGTGGTGTTAAAACTTCCAGGTAGCATTCCTGCTGGGGAAATACACAAACTGTATTTTTGTGTGCTGAAAATAAGGCAAGTGTTGAGTTAAAGAATCTATTTTTTCTTAAAATATACTTATTTTTGCTAGAATCGTTTGAGTCTTTTTCTTTACATTTTCAGTTTTTTGTTTGCATATTTACTATAGAATTTTGATATCTTCGTCAGGGGGGGGGGGGGGGGCTTTTAATTATATTTGATTAAATTTCATTTGACATCATCTCAGTTAACATTGGTATTTGTTTTCCATGTTTGTATAGCTCCATGTTAATTGGTGAAGCTGCATTCGTGCAGTGGTGGCATGCTTGCCTGTTCACCTGGTGGTCATTATCTCTGTGAATCTCTCAAAGATGCAGGGATTGGTTGTTCTGGTGATCTAAGCTTCCCTGGCTAACCCCGACTTGGAGATAAGTAACAGAAAATTTCCTGAGAAGTAAAGGTGGCTGCCGTGATATTGACCCTGTTATCCCACCACTTACAAAATATGGGGACAGTAGATGAGCCTCATTTTGTAAAGACGGGTACTTTACTACTTGTCTTTGGGATGTTGACATAGGTCTTGGAGTGGTCAAGCCATTTGCCTTGCACTGTGGAGCTCTTTTGCTCATTTTACTGATGCGTTCACATCATGTGCGCAGGTTTTAATTTGTTTCTAATTCCCGAGGGTGTCGCTGGAGCTACAGAATTCATGCTTTGTGCGACCCTTTTCGCAAGTGGCTAACCTTTCTGCTAAGAAAGGTGCACTATATGGGGTAAATCCTGTGGACTGAAGTTGACTCTGTTCACTTTAACTTTGCATGTGTTCGTTGAAGTACATGGACTTTTGATGCTATTCATCTCTTCTGAACAAGAGAGTTCATTTCTGCTTGAACATGAGAAATGTTTGTGTACGGAAAAGTGATTGTGTTTTAGTTTAGTGATGCAGAAAATGTACATCCTTGCTATAGAAATGTAAAGGTGAACATTGACACAGATGCTCTGACAGGCATCAAGTTTGGCAGTTCAGCATGTTTTTGTAAGTTGAGAATGCTCTTTGGAAATGTGAATGCAAAACCTTTTTGGTAAATGCAGCAAACATATTTTGGTTGAACAAATTCTGCTTTTATAATTATTTTTGTAAACTCTTTGTTGCTAAGAGCCGAAATAAGTAGCAGTAATAAGTTTTACCCCAACAGTTCATCACACAGAGTGATAAACACCCAGTGTCACAAAGTGCCACTATGTGGATGAGGATCACCTGTGGAGAGGTCCCGGAAAAAGCGTTCAACCATTAGGCCATATTTATGGCCAGGCTATATTGCGGCCCCTGGCAACTTCCAGTGGAGCTTCAAAATAATGAAACATTGCATCCAACAAGAGGATGACAAAGAAATGTTAGGGTTAATAGCTGAAATAAGTAAATCCTGTGGATTCTGCAATGGAGAATGGCAGGAGTATTTGTGCATATGATAGGCAAACAGTATATTATACGTTGCCTGCTGAAACAGTCAGCATCATATCATTATGCCATTTATATAGCACATGGGGATGAGGTCTGTGACGTGACGGCTTCGATCCACTCACAATTAAAGGCAAACCTGTCAAAGAACTCAGATATGACCACACAGTTCTCCTTTCCAACAGTGTACTGGAGTTAAAACATTTACAAGAGTAGAAAAGAAGAGAATATTTGTTTTTTAAAAAAAAAATGGTCCACAATGAATATAGCATGCCAACCATATATTGAAATCAGTAATGTTACAGATTTGGAATGTTTAGACTCAGTGGTAAACAATAATTGAGACTGCATGAAAGAAGGCAGAAAAAAGACAGGGCAGAGATTAAACAGCATGAAGAACCTTGTTTGTTTATTCAGCCAATCAGTATCATGGCTCCCGTGTGCAACCATTAAGTGCTCCGTTCTACGTGAAACTCAAGCCTGAATCTGAATAATGCCAGCTCAATGTCTGAATTCCGCTGCACCGGCAACTATCCTGAAATACTATCGGTAGATTTTTAACTCCAAATTTTGCCCGGGCAGCGCCGTGAGGCTACTCTTTTAGACTTACAACTGCCTAGGTATTTTTTTTTTAACATACCCAACCAATACATACGGGCGTCCGATCTTACTACCCAGAGACCAGGGGAAATTACTAAAGTGTGAAAAAACCCAGCCCTTAGCAGGGTTTGAACCCGGGACATCCAGCACTCAAGCAGGGCGCCATGTGAAGACCACTCATCTATGGAACAGCACCTGCAAATGAGTGGAAAGAAAATTTCTAAGATCATATATCTTTCCTGTGGGTGTTAGTCATGGTCCCTTATTCAGTCAATGAAGAATTAAAATCGGGGTCTTTGAAATAAAATGCTGCAGAAAAATGCTTACCAATAATTAGAATGTCATGGACCCAGAAGAAAAACAAGTGATATCTTTCATGATCTAGACCACTGGCTCTCAACCTTCGTAATGAAGCGACCCTTTAATATAGTTCCTCACTTTGTGGCGACCCTTTAATATAGTTTGTCACGTTGTGGCAACCTTTTAATACAGTTCCTCACGTTGTGGCGACCCTTTAATATAGTTTATCACGTTGTGGCGACCTTTTAATACAGTTCCTCACGTTGTGGCGACCCTTTAATATAGTTTATCACGTTGTGGCGACCCTTTAATACAGTTCCTCACGTTGTGGCGACCCTTTAATACAGTTCCTCACGTTGTGGCGACCCTTTAATACAGTTCCTCATGTTGTGGCGACCCTTTAATACAGTTCCTCACGTTGTGGCGACCCTTTAATACAGTTCCTCATGTTGTGGCGACCCTTTAATACAGTTCCTCATGTTGTGGTGACCCTTTAATACAGTTCCTCATGTTGTGGCGACCCTTTAATACAGTTCCTCACGTTGTGGCGACCCTTTAATACAGTTCCTCACGTTGTGGCGACCCTTTAATACAGTTCCTCATGTTGTGGCGACCCTTTAATACAGTTCCTCATGTTGTGGCGACCCTTTAATACAGTTCCTCATGTTGTGGTGACCCTTTAATACAGTTCCTCATGTTGTGGCGACCCTTTAATACAGTTCCTCACGTTGTGGCGACCCTTTAATACAGTTCCTCACGTTGTGGCGACCCTTTAATACAGTTCCTCATGTTGTGGTGACCCTTTAAAACAGTTCCTCATGTTGTGGCGACCCTTTAATACAGTTCCTCACGTTGTGGCGACCCTTTAATACAGTTCCTCACGTTTGTGGCGACCCTTTAATACAGTTCCTCATGTTGTGGCGACCCTTTAATACAGTTCCTCATGTTGTGGTGACCCTTTAATACAGTTCCTCATGTTGTGGCGACCCTTTAATACAGTTCCTCACGTTGTGGCAACCCTTTAATAGATTTTCCTCACGTTGTGGCGACCCTTTAATACAGTTCCTCATGTTGTGGCGACCCTTTAATACAGTTCCTCATGTTGTGGCGACCCTTTAATACAGTTCCTCACGTTGTGGCGACCCTTTAATACAGTTCCTCACGTTGTGGCGACCCTTTAATACAGTTCCTCATGTTGTGGCGGCCTTCTAATACAGTTCCTTACCTTGTGGTGGCCCTTTAATACAGTTCCTCATGTTGTGGCGGCCCTTTATTACAGTTCCTCTCGTTGTGGCGACCCTTTAATACAGTTCCTTACGTTGTGGCGACTCTTTAATACAGTTCCTCATGTTGTGGCGACCCTTTAATACAGTTCCTCATGTTGTGGCGACCCTTTAATACAGTTCCTCATGTTGTGGCGACCCTTTAATACAGTTCCTCATTTGTGGCGACCCTTTAATACAGTTCCTCATGTTGTGGCGACCCTTTAATACAGTTCCTCATGTTGTGTGGCGACCCTTTAATACAGTTCCTCATGTTGTGGCGACCCTTTAATACAGTTCCTCATGTTGTGGCGACCCTTTAATACAGTTCCTCACGTTGTGGCGACCCTTTAATACAGTTCCTCATGTTGTGGCGACCCTTTAATACAGTTCCTCATGTTGTGGCGACCCTTTAATACAGTTCCTCATGTTGTGGCGACCCTTTAATACAGTTCCTCACGTTGTGGCGACCCTTTAATACAGTTCCTCACGTTGTGGCGACCCTTTAATACAGTTCCTCATGTTGTGGTGACCCTTTAATACAGTTCCTCACGTTGTGGCGACCCTTTAATACAGTTCCTCACGTTGTGGCGACCCTTTAATACAGTTCCTCATGTTGTGGCGACCCTTTAATACAGTTCCTCATGTTGTGGCGACCCTTTAATACAGTTCCTCATGTTGTGGCGACCCTTTAATACAGTTCCTCACGTTGTGGCGACCCTTTAATACAGTTCCTCACGTTGTGGCGACCCTTTAATACAGTTCCTCATGTTGTGGTGACCCTTTAATACAGTTCCTCATGTTGTGGCGACCCTTTAATACAGTTCCTCACGTTGTGGCGACCCTTTAATACAGTTCCTCACGTTGTGGCGACCCTTTAATACAGTTCCTCATGTTGTGGTGACCCTTTAATACAGTTCCTCATGTTGTGGCGACACTTTAATACAGTTCCTCACGTTGTGGCGACCCTTTAATACAGTTCCTCATGTTGTGGCGACACTTTAATACAGTTCCTCATGTTGTGGTGACACTTTAATACAGTTCCTCATGTTGTGGCGACACTTTAATACAGTTCCTCATGTTGTGGCGACACTTTAATACAGTTCCTCATGTTGTGGCGACACTTTAATACAGTTCCTCACGTTGTGGCGACCCTTTAATACAGTTCCTCATGTTGTGGCGACACTTTAATACAGTTCCTCATGTTGTGGCGACACTTTAATACAGTTCCTCATGTTGTGGCGACACTTTAATACAGTTCCTCACGTTGTGGTGACCCCCAACCATACAATTACTACATAACTTCAGTAAATGTGTTTTCTGATGGTCTTTGGCGACCCCAGTGAAAGGGTTGTTCCACACACAAAAGGGTCGCTACCCATAGGTTGAGAACCGCTGATTTAGGCATTAGGAAGAACAGTGTCTCCCTCCAAAATGTGAGTAACTTTGGCCATGGTTGAAGGCAGAGAACGGTAACCAAGGGTACAGTTTCCAGAAAATGAGACAGAGGCAGACAATATGAATGTGGATACAGGAGATGGAAGATACGTTGGCTATGAAAACACGTAGGGATGAAGACCTGGCTTGATAAAAGACTTTCAGATGTGCCGTTACGAGAGCGACGTTATCTAAAAGACTATTTTGGTAATGATAGCAGATAGGACTCACAGTCAATTTCTCCATTCTGTTATCCTGTAACTAACTAAAGATCCCTTTTACTCCTTAGGCGCATTGGGCATATGGGAAGAGTTGTATCCTGTGCCGTCCATACATAAATTTGTGAATATGAAAATCATTCCTACATCTTTGGTCTTTTCTCATCAACATCCACTGCAAGGGTTTTCTTGAAAGTCCCGACTTCATTCATCCATTTTTTTATTCTGTTTTATTTCTTTTTATTTTTGTGATTCTTTGTCCGTTTGACTAAGGATGTGCCCAATACATAACATTCTCCTTGACATTACATAACATAACCCTTAACCTGTTAGGGTCAATGGAAGCACTAGTACATAAAACCCGCCAATCTTTCTCTGTCTTCCGCTTGATGAACAAGTGTTTGATAACTTAGTCCTGTCGGTTTCTTGATGTTGACATTCCCGGTTCTTTTTTGCCTTTATCTTCTTCGACTACCCGCCATTATTCCTTGAAGTACAGTCTTTGGCAGTTGTATTGTGGTTTAGACTCCGATATCTGCGCCTCTTGGCCTAACAAGATTTCAGCAAACCCTTAATTTGTCGCCTTTTACGACATGCTTGTTGAAGACAGCAGGTCAGTTGGTTTCTTCCCTTAAAATGGCGCCTACACGGGGAGTTCAAATACAGTCATGTTTGTTTAATCCTCAACAACAACAACAAATAATAATAATGAAGTGGGAATGCATCGAAGTGAATAATAATAATAAAAGAAGACATCTTTGACCTATAAAAGCAGCTCATTTATCTATAGTAGAGGTTCTCAAGCTTCTACGAGCCATCATTCAAGGAGAGAGGGAAAAAATGTCTGCCAAATTATGTTAGATTGTAGATCTCGTGAGTGAGTGACGTTGAATCAAAATGCCTGTCTGCCAAATAATGTTAAATTGTAGATCTCGTGAGTGAGTGAGTGACGTTGAATCAAAATGCCTGTCTGCCAAATAATGTTAGCTTGTAGATCTCGTGAGTGAGTGACGTTGAATCAAAATGCCGGTCTGCCAAATAATGTTAAATTGTAGATCTCGTGAGTGAGTGAGTGAGTGACGTTGAATCAAAATGCCGGTCTGCCAAATAATGTTAAATTGTAGATCTCGTGAGTGAGTGACGTTGAATCAAAATGCCTGTCTGCCAAATAATGTTAAATTGTAGATCTCGTGAGTGAGTGAGTGACGTTGAATCAAAATGCCTGTCTGCCAAATAATGTTAATTGTAGATCTCGTGAGTGAGTGACGTTGAATCAAAATGCCGGTCTGCCAAATAATGTTAAATTGTAGATCTCGTGAGTGAGTGAGTGAGTGAGTGACGTTGAATCAAAATGCCGGTCTGCCAAATAATGTTAAATTGTAGATCTCGTGAGTGAGTGACGTTGAATCAAAATGCCGGTCTGCCAAATAATGTTAAATTGTAGATCTCGTGAGTGAGTGACGTTGAATCAAAATGCCTGTCTGCCAAATAATGTTAAATTGTAGATCTCGTGAGTGAGTGACGTTGAATCAAAATGCCGGTCTGCCAAATAATGTTAAATTGTAGATCTCGTGAGTGAGTGACGTTGAATCAAAATGCCTGTCTGCCAAATAATGTTAAATTGTAGATCTCGTGAGTGAGTGACGTTGAATCAAAATGCCGGTCTGCCAAATAATGTTAAATTGTAGATCTCGTGAGTGAGTGACGTTGAATCAAAATGCCTGTCTGCCAAATAATGTTAGCTTGTAGATCTCGAGAGTGAGTGACGTTGAATCAAAATGCCGGTCTGCCAAATAATGTTAGCTTGTAGATCTCGAGAGTGAGTGAGTGACGTTGAATCAAAATGCCGGTCTGCCAAATAATGTTAGCTTGTAGATCTCGAGAGTGAGTGAGTGACGTTGAATCAAAATGCCGGTCTGCCAAATAATGTTAGCTTGTAGATCTCGAGAGTGAGTGACGTTGAATCAAAATGCCGGTCTGCAAAATAATGTTAGCTTGTAGATCTCGAGAGTGAGTGACGTTGAATCAAAATGCCTGTCTGCAAAATAATGTTAGCTTGTAGATCTCGAGAGTGAGTGAGTGAGTGACGTTGAATCAAAATGCCGGTCTGCAAAATAATGTTAGCTTGTAGATCTCGAGAGTGAGTGAGTGAGTGACGTTGAATCAAAATGCCGGTCTGCCAAATAATGTTAAATTGTAGGTCTCGTGAGTTAACCAACTGAGCTAGCGAGCCAGGCAGGATATATGATACAGTAAAGGGCCCTTTTCCGAGTCTTTCGGCGTATTGGAATTATAGGGCTAGACCTATATTTTTATAAACCGATGGGCACTCGGTAGTGGTGTGGTCAGTATACTTTACTTCCCATGACTGCACCTGATACCCACTTAAAGCTGGGTCGATCTTGAGTCAAAGTAATTTTTTTTTTTTAGTCTGGCTTCGTCAGGATGTGAACCCACGACCTTCCGATCCTCAGGCGGGCGTCTAGTCGCCAACGCTACTGCAACTCCCTAGGATATATAATGCTATCCGCATTGTTGTGTAGGCATCGGTACTTGATATGTGATTTGATCAACATCACATCGGCCGCCTTCTACAGATATTTCCTTCAATCCATTTAGACGAGGTCAACGCTGGATCCCTGAGTAAATTATACCTGTCAGAAACAGAAGGTCGCGCACGAAATGCCACAATGAAAAATAATAAATACGTTACTTTTCAGCGTGGCAGTAGACATGTTCAGACTGCATATGAGACTTTTTACAGTAGAACATCTGGGAGAAAGGCAAGAGGAATACCAAGAAAGAGATGATTGAATGGGGTTGATGAAACCTGCAAAAAGACGAGCAAATCCATCACACTCCTTTTGATGTTTTATCTCGTCAGTGTTGCAGATTTACAATCCTTGCTTGATTCATTAAATTTATTTAAACGAGCTGCCTCTTTGAGGGCATTTAATATATCAGCCTTGTTTATTTCGCGTCCCTTTCCCAATTAAGCATCACTTGCAATTCTATCAGCTCGTT
>CAJHNH020000783.1:22500-147500 GCA_905116865.2 Candidula unifasciata
GATCCGGTATCTATATGGGGAATTTTTGTGTTTGATATGTGTATGTTGCACAACATTTGCAGTTATATGGTCTTTTTTAATTTGCTTTAATTACCTTTAAAATAATATACCATTTATGATACTTATACGCGTTGTTGCATGCAGTATTAAGAAATATGTGTGATTTTTAACTAGTTACCAAAAAATTCGCATTGATAAGGAATTGATTTCATCCAACAAGATAAAACTGGACAAATTTGTTTGTGCTGTTTGTACCTTGAGGATAAATATTTAGTAGTACTGTTAAGAAAACTGCTCTGGGTGAAAAGTTATTGCACATATCAATTTCATATTGGCTGTGCTTGTTTACTAATTATTAAATAACAGTATAATTATATGTTGTAGTAGTCTACTAATAGAAATAATAACCATCAATCATTTATATTTATGTTATGAATGACATGTATATGTTTCACAGCAGTATTTGTATGCGCTAAATTTGATAAAGTACAAATATCACCCCACCCCCCCCCGGCTCCTCTGATGCAACAATGCCCTCTCAGAATCAAAGAGTTAGCACTGATATTTCTTTACTTTTGCTGCAATAACTTTCAGTTTATATCCAAACGTTTTTGAGGTTTATGCTCATGTCGACTGTAGCGAAAGCATTTTTTTTTGGTCTGTAAGAGTCTTTATTGTTATATTTAAATTGCACACTCATTTACCTTAAAAACAACGTATAGTTCTATAAAATATGTCGCAAATAATTGAAACTGTAGTTTAATTTTTGTATACACCTCCTCAATAAAAACTGTGGACGCAGAGGGACTCCATTCTTGCACAAGAACGGGAAATCCCCGTTGACCTCTTTGGCCTATAAATAGAGAAGGCCGTGGCCACGCCTACCCCATGCTTTCTTTACAGATATTAGTATATCTGTTTTTCATATTATTTAAAATGTTATTATAATACATTGTCAGCACCTAATAACTTTATCATGTAAAAAATTACTACGCACTTGAACAAAGCCCCTTAAACATTTGTAAGGGACAACCCAGCCCCCCCCCCACACACACTACCCACAAGTTTTCTTTGTGTCGGCACCAATAGTCAGAGTAGAACTTGCCACACCTGTTTGGGTGTTCTGATAATACAAACGAAGAGAACTGATTAACCGCAGTAGGAGTAGGCAGTCTATATATATATATATATATATATATATATATATATATATATATATATATATATATATTGGTGTTCTTCAGGCCGTGGGCAGCTACCCACCTTTGGATCAAGGAAAAGTTCGTGTGTGTCGGCAATATTGTTTGCCTGTTCATTAACAGGCGTTGTCACGTCTAGCTTTACGAGTTGTTTCTTCTTCACGTTTACCAGCTGTAAACTCTAGTGGAAAGTTTTGGTTGTTCGTCCACTTCTGGACTGCAGTCCTGTTCCAAAACCTGGGTTTTGCGTGTGCATTCGTTTGACAGTTCTAAAACATTTGTGTGCAGACTGTTGGTTCCTTGCCTCTCAGGCAGATGCACTCCGACTTCGAAGGAAGCTCCCAATTAGTCGACTCTTACGACATGCTTTTGGGTAGGCAGTGGGTCTATTCTTGTTTTCCCAATAATAGGGCCCCGGAACCCACACGGGATGTCTAGCTTTACAAGTTGCTGTGTGTGTGTGTGTGTGTGTGTGTGTGTGTAAGGGTAGAAGCGCATTTTTCTTACATAACCTTTGCTAAATGTGGCGCAGATGACCCAAAGAAGAAAGGACTCCATTTGGAAAGCTTGAGAAACTGGTATATATTATTTGGACACATGGAGAAAAATCCGGGGGAAATATGTGTGTACCTGGGGGGGGGGGGGGGTGAACTGGAGTGCGCTGTGACAACGGTAAAGCTGGAAAGGAGGAGGGAGGAGATGCAAGAGAAGATGCCGAACGATTGGGAACCGTGATTTTTATTTGGGCTTTGCTAGCTGGCACTCCGACAAAGTCACATTAATCCTCCCCGCCATTATGTTTTCGTTGTGTCGGTGTCATTGGCGTATCCATGACATGTTAAGTGGTCAACGCTTCGTCACTGACACGATTGCAAGGAGCTTGTTTATGTGTGTATTTATTATGTTGTGTTTATTTTATTTCACGAGACAGAAGGTTTCAGGTAGGCATGACTACCAACCCCACACGACAATGACTATAAGAATATAAGCACACTACTATTGGTTTGGACACCTGACAAGAATGCCCTGGTACTATCCACCACAGCGAGCCACACTGAAATGTTACAACGGGTATAGAGCGAGTGGAAGACCTCGGAAAATATGGAGTGATGGCATTAAGAACAGCCTTACAGAAATGAACATCATCAGTCTTAATAGTGCTCTTGACAGAGCTAATCAACGAACATTACATCTCCCCCCGACACTTCGATGAGGTAAAAGGTGGAAGAAGAAGAAGAAGAAGAAGAAGAAGAAGAAGAAGAAGAAGAAGAAGAAGAAGAAGAAGAAGAAGAAGAAGAAGAAGAATAAGAAGAAGAAGCACACTACTATTATTTCACACTAAAATAAGAATTTACCCCCCTCCTCCCCCTCCCCCGCCATTATGTTGTCGTTATGTCAGTGTCCTTGACATTCACGTGACACGTTGAGTGGTCAACGGTACGTGACTAACACAATTGCGATATCCCATAAGAAAAACACTTGTCTTGTATAAAATACATTGCAGTTTACAGAAACCTTGATTCTTGGTCCTACTTTTTTTTAAACATGACGATAATGGTCACGTAGATTCTTACCTTTATTCCAACTGTTATTAATTTTTAACACTGTTTTGTTACTTTGATAAGTGTCTTAGATATTTTAAACCTGCCGCACTTGCCAAGTTGTCTTTGCGTCTGATTTGTTTCCCTGCATAACACATAATTAGAATATTGCTTGGCTTGTTGGATGTATACAAAAAATACGATGATCCTTGCTGGATTGCCTTTTAAGAGTTATACAGAACACAGTTCAAATGTAACCAATCGACCTTTCACAAAAACGCATGTTTCTTCTTTTTTTTACCTAACTTCTAAAAAGAACAACAACCGATACGCTAAAAAAGTGCCCGTGCTCTGTTCAAGTAGTGTCCTGAATCTTTTCCAATATACAAGTTGTACAAACATAACTTATGTGGTTAGGGTTAGGGTCATTTACGTCGGTATTGTAAACTTGGGGGGGGGGGGGGATGTTTAATTAAAATCACACAAGTGATTAAAAAAAAAAAAACCAGATAAAACGTCAGTTTTGAAACAACTGGGCAGTATAAATATTACTTATGTATAAAAATACGAACGATGGAAAGTGACCTGAGTGTGGCACCTTTGACATGGAAAACTGCATTGAAGATTGCACAGGACAGGAAAGCATGGAAAGTCAACTCTGAAGTCTTATGTGCCACTAGGCATAACGAGAACTGATGATAAAACATCTGAATATTACTTATGTATAAAACTTTAACGTCAAGATTAAAATAGATTTCCATGCCAAAAAAAAAAAAAAAAAATCATATTCCCAGGATAAGTAGTGACTAAAAAATTATTGAAAATACAAAAGCGTTAATTTGTAAACTTACTTTAACAGTGGTCGACAAGACTCTTCATGATGATGATGGTGGTGGAAGTTGTGATGATATCACTAACAGAAGTAGTGGCGGTGTGTTAGAAATGTAATGGATTTCTGGGACTTCTTTGAAAAGGAGCAAGTTAGGGTCGAATTTAGACTTGATCAGTCCCTAAGCTTTAGAAAGCCCTGCGCCTCTATTGTTTTACATTACAGCAGTTTATCTAAAACTTACAATATACCTTCTTCTTCTTGTTCTTCTTCTTGTCTTCCACATTGTACCTCAACGAAGTGTCGGGGGAGATGTAACATTCGTTGATCAGCTCTGTCAGGAGCGCTATTAAGATTGATGTTCATTGCAATATATACGCCTTTCGTTGCAGAACGAACCTCAACAGACCCTAGCTGTTGTGTGGTTTTTCTAGGCAAATTTACCTCCAGTAGTTTGTCATTGCTTTCTAGACACACACACACATACACACACATACACACACACACACACACACACACATATATATATATATATATATATATATATATATATATATATATATATATATAAATATAGGAATAATATAAATATATTATCGTTTAATTTGTATTAAAAGAAAAATATAAAGAATGAGTTGAGTTAAGTCGAGAATTGACACGACAGCACTCGTGGAATTCTCATATGCGCCCCCTCCTCATCTTCAGCAACCAGCACAGAGTTCCAACACTAATAAAGAATATGTCTGCAAAATCACAGAAATTGTATTATATAATCCTCTCCAAGTTAAAAATTAAAACATCTAACCCACCCCACCCCCTTTTTTCCCCACCTCCGTCCCTTAAAATATGACTTGTTTAGGTTCCCTGCCCATTGTGAGGACTTTAGCTGCTTGCGTGTTCAGTCCCTCGATGCAGCAGCCACTCCAGGGTACCTCTGCTGATTTTTCCCATGAGGAGTTGGTTATATTATCTATTGTTTTTACGTCGAAGAAGACATAGACGTGCTTCATCAAGCTCAACTCCTCGGTCACGCAGTCGTGTTAGCGTCAGAGATTCGCAATTATTTCCCAACCGTCCGAACATCGCTGATAATATCAGCTCTCTGCATGCTTCTTTCCGTTTGCATTGCTGCATTACTTGCCAGCTGGTCATCCCTTTTACTACTAAGCTTTAGCTTATTTAGTTTATGCCTAAATCAAATACTGGAGTAAGTAAAGTAGTGAAGGACACGTTGTCTACTCCCCGGGCACATGCTGCTATCTTCATTGTAAAGACTAAACGGCACTCTAGAAGATTTAAGTTCTTGCTTCCTACAAATTTCCTTGAGCCCTCTTTCAGTCTGAGCCTACCATGGAGTCCTAGACAATTTTTCAAGTCTGTTGAATGTAAACAAAGAATTTAGCAACTTTACAAATACCAGTCTTCACAAATTCTGCACCTTAGTTGTGTTGAAAATGGCTTCCTCTTGATCAGGATGTGGAGAGAATTTCTAACAGTGGCCCGCTCTTGTGTTATTCTGTATGTCTGCTGCATCGGATGATGGTCATCCTATGGCATCAAACAATTCTGATGACCTGTGAAATCACGTTACAAAAATAAAAGATATTTTGCTTTCCAAAAGCACATATTGAAATGTGAAAAAATCATTTTTAATTTCAAGCAGACATATCTAGACTTCACACATAAATAATTTGAATAATAATAGGGGGCTGCGTGGTCTCATGGCATGGTGTCCGCCTCGAGTGATAGAGGTTCCGGGTTCTATCCCCGGTAAGGGTTGGGATTTTTTTCACGTGGTCTTGGACTTCTAGTAATTCCCCCTGGTCTCTGAGTAGGGAGATCAGACACCCGTGTGCATAGTTGCGCATGTAAAAAAAAAAATCCCTTGGCAGTTGGAAATCGAAAAGAGTAGCCTAACGGCGCTGCCCGGGAAAAATTTGTAGGTAAAAAATCTTTTAACATTAGTATAATTAGTTACTAAATCTTACATTAGTATTTTTAACAAAGTATTTCAGGATCCTCGCTGGTGTTACAGAGGCTGTGCACTGTGTTGAGCTTCTTCGGACTCAGACTTGAGTTAGAAGTAGAACGGAGCACTTCTGGGTTACTACCCGTGTGTCATGATGTTGATCCGTTGTTCAAGCTTCAATTAATAATACGTTATAACAGGTATTCTCAGTAATTTTTAAAAAGAAGTTCTACTGAAACTCAATTACATCAGTGAAAAATGATGTGAATGATTCATCCACCTATCTTAGCGAACTGGGAGATTTATTGGGGTGTCAGTTTCCAGAGAAATGATGCTGGGAGTGGAGGTGTAGGGATGTTCAATCTGAGCTGACTCTGGAGTGCAAGACAATGTTTAAAATCTGCATTGAGTCTTACAAGGTATTCACCCAACACATGCAAGTATGCCCGCCACGTTTAGCATGTTTTGTACTTCCTTTACTGCAGTATTGCGAGCCCTTGAGGTTCATTTCTGCAGATAATACCTAAATCAGCTGTACACACATGCCGTGATAGTAACTGACTCACAGAGCATGCTGAGAAAAGTGAAAACAGGCACGATCCGTGCAGAGTGGCAAGCATCACTTTCAAGGTCCCGGATAGTAAGCATCCTTTAGATATTTTCTCCAGGTCATATCGGTGTGTTGGAAAATGTGGAGACTGATTAACTGGCTGGCTCTGCGCCACTTGGTGGTGAATGGATGTATGACAAGTTGGATATTGCTAGGGCCCTTTTGGGAGCGAGTGAACAGTGCGGAGGCGCAGATAGATGATTACGGTAAAAGGAGAATGGCGCTGCGAAAAGTTACCGACGTTCAATACTCAGGGGACGGATGAGAGGGATATACGATCAGACAGTTACTAGTGCCATCGGATTTGAAACTCTTACAGAAGTGTCCCGAGTGCTGTGATGTCGACTCCTAATTCAACATTGAACAGATAAAAACTGCCTACATTCACGTGGGGAACTAGCGTGGTGTAGCGGCTAGACACTCGCCTGCGGAAACAAAAGTCGTGGTTTCAGGTCCTGACGAAGCCGGTCTTCTTTGCAGAGACGACTTCGGCGGATAGGTCTACCCGGCCTTAAATGGGTACTAGGTAATGTCCTGGGTGCCCGGCTCGCTAGTGTAGTTGGTTAAACCTGACTTCGGGGCGACCGGGTGACGAACTCCTTGTGGTCCGGGTTTACGCCCGGGGGGTAGGCAGAAAATCACATTTCTCCCAGATTTACTGTATCGATCATGGAATCAAGGGTTGCGATATCCATAGTACCGAGCCAAAAGGTGTACAACTCATGGTTTCTAGGTATTTAAAAAAAGTATTGGGAAGTAAAGGCGGTAGACATGATGCTGGACAAAATGACCCATCTAGTGCCAATTATTATATAAAATATAAGTCTAGCTCTATATACGCAATATGCATGAAGTGTGTGGAAAATGGTCCTCCACTTTTCCTTACTTGCATTCCTCTTTGTGACTGACCTTCTCTGGTCAGTTGGTTACAGATGCCAGCATTAAAGAGAAACTGGAATAAGACCATGTCTAGATTATATTGATAGACAAAGGAAGAAATGGTTCGAAAATCTAGTGACAATGCAGCAAGGCCAAACTTCAAATGAGACTTTTACAGGAATAGCTGGGACTAAGAACAAGAGAAGAAATTGATTTTTTTTTTTAAAGCATCAAGAAACCATGAGTTAACCCTTCGGCTTGGTAGTATGAATATCGCAACCCTTCGGCCTTGATCTTATAATAGATACCGAAAATCTGGGAGAAATTTGGCTTTTCTGCCTACCCCAGGGCGTGAACCCGGACAACAAAGAGTTCGTCACCCGGTCGCCGCGAAGTCCCGTTTAACAAACTGCGCTAGCGAACCGGGCAGAGATAGATAATTCGTGACGCCAAAGCCTGCTTGTTGTACCCCACCAGGACATCACACAAGCTATAAACACCCGGTGACCCAAAGTGTTACCATGCGGATGAGGATCACCCATGGAGAAGTCCCAGAAATTCCTTTCAGTCGCTATGGTCACAAATGTGGCCTAGCTATAATGAGGGCCCCGGACAAAAGTCAGGGTTGGGCTTCAAATAACGAAAAATTGCATCCTACAAGAGGATGGCTTAGCCTAAGCCTGCAACAAAATGAACAAATCCATCACCCAAGCCACCCGAGAAGCGAGAGACAAATACAGAAAGCACGACACAGAGCTACCACCTGGTATCAGTAAGATGACAAAAGAAGACGATGAAGAAGACACCACAGTCACACCCTGTTGCTAACTACTGAATGAGTTTAGACAAACGTCCTATGAACATTTCGTATAACAAAGAACAGGCGTACTCAGTGACGGAAAGGTTACTAGATCAAGGTTCACCAAGACATGACCGACTGTCAAGAGTAGCTGTTAAATATATACTGGAAATATTAACGAATAAATGTAATAAATAAAGCAGTGAAGGACCCACGAAGTCGCGGAGATAACGCTTAGTAATCTATACAGGTGTTCTACCATTTGGAAAACAAGTAGGGTAGGGCAAGGGCTCTCAAGTTGTGTGGTGGGTATAAATGTTTCTCCTTGGTACGTGTGGTTTGTTTAGTTAGTTGAGCCAAGACATGACATCACAGCACTCGGGGCATTCCCATGCCTGCTCCGTTCTCATCTTTAGCAGCCAGCGCAGAGTTCTAATACTGACGGTACCGGGCACAATGTAGTTATATTTCCTTCTTGCCTTTCCTCTGAGTGTAGTGAGCCGGTCAGTTTGTATAATACATTTGTAACTGCTGATATTTGTACACAAACAATACTACTACTACTACTTCTACTACAACAACAACAACAACAACAACAACAACAACAACTACTACTACTACTACTACTACTACTACTACTACTACTACTACTACTACTACTACTACTACTACTACTACTACTACTACTACTACCACCACCACAACAACAACAGCATTGTTTCTTTCTGCTTTGCTTATTGGAGATAACCAAGGATTTATGATTGAAAGCTCTACGTCATACTAGATCAACCACTCCCTTCTCTAAAACTGTTAACAAATCCTTTCAAATAATAGGGCATCCTCATAACAAGCTTAGAACCGCCAAACTTGCTTCACGAATACGCAATCTACGTCTGGTCTAACTGTGTCAACTTGCCAGTTTACTCGGAGCAGTATTGCGGCTGTAAGGTAAGACAGATATATCTCCTTCCTCAAGTTCGTTTGTCCGGTTGTTTTTGTTGTTGTGTGTTTGCTAATTATGTTTTGACTGCATACAGCAAAGCTGAGGTATTTACTCCTTTCGGCCGACACATCCTGCTTCTTCAAGCCTATGGTGACTAGTCTAGCCTTCCCAGATATGATCGATTGCATATGATCACTTGCAAGGCTTTGCTGCACTAAACGACGTCCATTCGCCTTTTGCTGTGAACCCCTATACACTTCGTCTGTCCCTCAAGACAAAGCCATCTGTATAGATAATCACATCTCTTGGGCAGGAATTGTCATGAATCATTTGTTGAACTTCTGATTCTGCAGCACCAGCTGGTTAATCTCTGCACTCGCGACCTAAAGTGATTAGAACCCTACACAAGTCTACAATTTGTTCAGACACCTTGACGCACTCCTCTCCTCGCTCAAATTTATCAAGCCTGCACACATGCCAGATTGTGTCTTCAGCTTGCGCCATCCAAGACTTTCCTCGTGTCAGTCTGTGACCCTTAACTCTACCCAGGGCCTCATGCAGGAGGTGGCTCCTGTCTGCATCTACTCTGAAATATAACTATGCCTGTAGAACTTTGAGCCTATCTGCAATAGTAGGCAGTGCAAGCATATATCGCATACACACTACCAGCGTATCTCTAGTACATCCCAGAAATACCCGCATGGCTTTATTTTGTATGCGTTTGATTTTTATTAGCTGACTCTTTGACATTGTAAGTATTCCAAGTCCATAATCTATCACCGACAGAATCTCCAAGTCCATAATCTATATCACCGACAGGATTACATGCTGGAAAATTGTGAACATTGCTGAGCATAGCTGAGCTGTAATAAGAATGATGGCGGTGGCAAACTGTGAACAGTTATGAACAGTTCATTTATGCCTTATATATCAGGGTCTAGTTCTTTATTTTGTGTGTGTTTGCGATGGTGATCCTGACTCTCAATCATAACAAGACGGAAAGGGTACAGAAAGAAGCTATGCGTATTATACTTGGGTGTATGAGAGATGCAGCAAAATCTTGTCATCTCTTTATGGGATGCAATTGTTCGTTATTTGAAGCCCTACTCTGGCTCTTGCCAGGGGCCGCAATATAGTCCGGTCATAAATATGGTCTAATGGCTGAACGCGGTTTCTGGGATCTCTTCACGGGTGATCCTCATCTGCATGGTGGCACTTTGTGTCATCGGGTGTTTATCGCTTGTGTGATGTTCTGTTGGGGTAAAAGAATATAGATAGATACAGCAAATCAGGGCCTCTTGATTTTCCAACCATGGAGGACAATAAAAACACATGTATACCTCAGAGTCAACGCAGACACACGCGACACCTGTTGCAAAATGAAATTAAGATGAAAAAAAGGAGGTAAATCGTGAATGGGCCTGGCTGAGGACATTATTAAACAAATGTGTTCACCTGAGGACGTAGAGCCTGTTGGGGAATGGGTACAAGTACCAACAGAGTGCTGTACGACGTTTTTTGTTTGCATCCGACAAGAAAACCAATATAGACAACAAAGTCCGGACAGGAGTGCAGGCTTTAAGTTTTCGAGAATTCTCTAGAGGGGGACGCTTTCAGTTACACAAATGAGTCTGTGGTTCGCCACATGAAATGCTCATGATGGGCTTTCACGGCTCAGGTTGGAGTTAGAAGTGTGAAGCAAAATTCTGGTGCTTTTGCCGTGACTGCAAGTAGTCTGGTTTTGGAGGTCACGACAGTGACCAAAACAAAAATATGTCTAGAGACACAGACTTTTCCCCGCGCATGTTTTCTCGGTGACTCATTGAGTATGTGTCGGCTCTGTGGCTAAGTCAATGCAAACGCTTTGTAATGCCGGGATGCCGGGTTCGATCCCAGCTGCGGGCCATGCGCCTTGCGTTGGTTTCGACAGCGGTATCAAGAAAGCCGACTGTCCAGAAAGCAATGGCAAACTACTGAACGTAAATTTGCCCAGAAAAAAAACAACGTCTTGTAAAGGATACGCAATTAACCATTGAGTATGCTGGGGAGGATAGAGATGGGCTGGGTCGGAAGACAGTGGTTGAAATCTCTGAGACGGTCGGGACTGAAACATTTCAGTTTCATATTTGAGCCAGGGCATACAGGTGTACAAGGACAGTAGCAAGCTTCTTCTTTCTCAAAATGGGTGCTCGGGGACCCACACGGGGACCCTCCTGTTTATATCAAGACAGGATTAACCTTAATGACGAGTTGAGCGGCTTTTGTAAGTTTCATTTATACTTTATATAACACATAAAAACGTGTGCTTTATTTGTTTTATCAATGTCGTTATTGAATTAAAACTTTTTCATTGAACAGATGTGACAACGACAGCCAGAAAGTGTTGGAGATCCATTGCAGTCAGCCTTCTTAGTGGAGACACATCCTAGTCGAATGATTGAATAGTTGTAAAACCGACGTAACGGAATAACGAAGGCAGATCGCCCAAACTGTTTAAAGTGCCGATCAAGCAGATTGAAGAGATACCAATCATTTAGCAGACAGATAGCCAGGAAACAATATGGCTGACAACAAAGCTATTCACACGACGAACAAACACAAGAAACCACCTCTTCCAGTTGATAGAGGATGGGCGTGGTTTATAATGATCGGTGCATATGTAATTATGCTGGTGCCTTACAGTTTAGGCCGCTCTTTGTCCGTCTTCCTTCCAGACATCTTAGATCGTTATAACAAACCAGCGGCGGTAACAACATTAGCCTTCGGAGTTGGCGACATCTCTTGGTCTATAACTAACGTCGCCATTCCTGCTTTATTATTGCCTCGTTTCAGTGTCAGAACTTTGGCTTTATGGGGGGCATTTCTTCACTGCTTTGGCGTGATCTGCTTGGCCTATTCGCCAAATATCATCATATTTAATTGTTTATTCAGTGTTTTTGGCGTAGCCGGTGGGCTCATGATTGTAACATCGTTGATACATCTGGGCCATTACTTCAAGAAGAGATTGTCCTTAGCCAGTTCAGTAGCCCAAATTGGAGGAAGCACTGCTATGGTTCTTGTTGCCCAGACTGGCTCAGTTTTTGAAAGATACTTATGGTTACCAAGGTGCGCTGCTCATCCTTGGAGGCATCAGCTTCCATGGTGTTGCCGCTGCGATGTTACTTTGGCCGGTGTCCATGTTTGAAGTGACTGATCACGCGAAAGACATACCAATCAGCAGTTCAAGAAATCCTATGCTGAAATTGGTAAATACGGATCCATTGCAGATGGCAATTATAATAGAAGTGCAAGAACACGAGCAAAAAGATGAAGTCAGTGAAGAGACTAAATTTTTACAAGAAATAGATTTTGAAACTAAGCAAATCAATGAATTGAACTCAGCGTCACATCTGAAAAGGATATTCTTCACTGATGTAAAACGCGACAAATTACAAACAGAGAGTAACGAAGATGTTAACAGCAGCGAATTAATCCCATTATCGGAAACAAACCTTGCCAAACCTACTTCATTTAGGGTTCATGCCGAAGAACAGACATTGTCTTCGCTTCATCCAGATTTAGAGTTAGACTCTCAAGTCAATAACAAAAGTGACACCTATACTCAACCTGGACATCCTATTTTCAACCTCAAATGGCGATAGTGTACCAGATTTTAGTGGTGCTGATGATAATACAGAAAATCAATTTATGCTACGTGATCCTAAAGACACAACAAATATCCACATATCATCGATGGAAGAAGATTTATCAAACCAAACAGCTTTGATTCAGGGCGAATCTAATCATAATCAAGACAGTGTAGTTTCGGTTAATTCAGAGGGGTGTTGCTGCTTCCGAAAACTGAAAGCGCCCTTATCGTCTTGTGTATTGTTGAACCCCGTAGCGGTGATGCTAGTTCTGGCCGGTGGGTTAAGCACAGCTGGCGGCAACATGTACCTGCCTGTTCTGGGGTTGGAGAATGGACTGTCACAGGATGAGGTTCCTTGGATGCTGACAATTATAGGTAATTACGTTATAGTTACCTTAACTTTCAGGTCGATCCAGATTAAAATGGATGCCGGGCAAATTCCTGGGAAGTAAAGGTTGGCCGGTGTGATTCATCAAGTGCCGACTGGCCTACAACAATATGAGTCTACCATCTATGCTCTATCCACTACTCTGCGTGGTCAGTCTTGTGTGCTTGTGATTAAGATACACTTTCGTGTGTTCCAACCGTACTGTTATCTGTCTTCCACCTTTCTTTCCGAAGAAGGCAGAAGCTACTTTGCTATGAAACCCATGAAAGACTTTTAATTGTCAAGTTTAACTGGTACTTGCTCACCCAAAACAAGGGGAATCCCGGAGTTCCCCGGAAAGTTCAATATTATAGGATTCGCTATGGTTTGAAAAAAAAACCTTATTAACCCTAACAATAACACCCCTACAATATTGAACTGTCCTGGCAACTCAGGGATTCCCCGTTTTGGGGGTCAGATAAAATGAAAGCACCGTTTAATTTACTGAGGGCCGGTCGCCTGAGCCACCAAAGGGATTTGCGCAGTAGCCGAGTGAGGATGTTGTTGACTTGTCCCCCGATCCTTTACCAACGTATTAACTCTGCGGAACTGTGTTGAAGAGTCCTTTACCAACGTATTAACTCTGCGGAACTGTGTTGAAGAACTCTGCGGAACTGTGTTGAAGAGTCTGCCATTCCCTCTCGCTTTGCGGAACTGTGTTGAAGAGGCTCTCAACTTAACTCTGCGGAACTGTGTTGAAGAGTCCTTTACCAACGTATTAACTCTGCGGAACTGTGTTGAAGAGTCCTTTACCAACGTATTAACTCTGCGGAACTGTGTTGAAGAGTCTGCCATTCCCTCTGCAGTCGTATAAACTAAAAACTCGCATTGGAGTTTCACTTGCGGGAAGGCTATTGAAGTGCATCAGGTCATCGTACGTTATCCTCAGTCTGGTGCTGTCTATCCATTTCTTGATGTTGTCCTTCCACGTAGTATCGTTGTCAACCTCTTGCTGTCTTGTTTTCGACCTTCCCTTTATATTTAAAAGCTAATAAGGTTATTAATATGGCCAAAGATATCTCTGTTGTCTCACTTTTTGTTTCTTTTAGTCAGTCTCTCTTCATTCGCAGTCTTTCTAGATCTCTCTGATTGTTTTTGTTTTCCATGAAATACCAGACATATTGCTGTATATCAGGATCTGATAGTAGTCGGTTCCGGTCCAAACGGAGCCGGAGTTTTTTTTTAAAATGAAAGTGGCTCCAAGACAAACCCAGTGTAGATAGGTACAGGGTAAAGTCATAGGACCCACAGGCGACCGGTGTGCAGTTGGCCACATCCCCACCAAGTACCGTTTAGGACTAGCCCAATATGCCGAATACGTCTGCAGGCATTAGGTTTTTGAAGTTTTGAATAAACAACGGATCAACATCATGGCACACGGGTGGAACCCATAAGTGCTCCGTTCTTCTTCTAACTTAAGTCAGAGTCTGAAAGAAGCTCAGCACAGTACACAGCCCCTGTAGCACCGGCGAAGATTCTGAAATACTTTAGGTAGATTTTTAACTCCAAATTTGGCCCGGTCAGTGCCAAGGGATCTTACTACCCAGAGAGTTAGAAGTAGAACGGAGCACTTATGGGTAAATACCCTTGTGTCATGGTGCTGATCCGTTGTATAAACAAACAAAACAATCTAACCTTTCCGACTTTCCATACGACAGGGTGGGACTCTCAGCCTATAGCAATGGCGAGTGTGACTAGCAAGAACCGCCCGCATTAAGAAAATTCCTCTGCAATTATTATAGCATAAGCTGTGTGTTCTGTGTTTATTCCGCTGTTAACTTTTGTGTTCATCCCTTCCTGGTTTGTCCACACAACCGTTTCTGAATGCTTTGACTGCTTGACTTTCCTACCCCACCAGGACATCACACAAAGTTTGACACAAATTGCCACCATGTAGATGAGGATCAACGTGGAGAGGTCCCAGAAACCGCGTTCAGCCATTATACAATGGGATATTGCGGCCCCTGGCAAGAGCCAGAGTAGGGCTTCAAATAACGAAAAATTCCATCCTAAAAAGGACGGGTAGTTTATGGATAATATAATGATAATCTGTTTTCGCCATTTCAGGTATCGCTGATGTTTTAGGAAAGCTGGCCATTGGGTACTTCGCTGATCTCGGCTACGTCAGACCGATTCGTATCGCCTGCTTAACCCAGTTCACGGTGGGTATGGTGTGCCTGTTTGCCAAATTCTACAAAGGCTTCGGTCCGATGGCAGGGATGGCGATAATATTTGGAATGATGAACGGTGTTGTCCAGTCACTTTTGCCAGCTTTGATAATTGAGATGCTGGGTCTTCCGTACTTGGCGCAAGTTATTTCAATCTTTTACCTGTCAATTGGAGTGTTCACTTTCGTGTTAAATGTTTCAGTGGGGGCAATCAAAGACGCTACGGGATCCTTCTTTGGGGGATTTAACTTCCTGGGGTGGCATGATGTTGACTAGTGTTGTTATCCTCATGCTAGAGCCAGTGTTTGTCAGATGCAGGGACAAGTTCAGTAAACACACCAAGAACTTAGATTAAACCAGATGTGTGTTGTAAACCAAACCCAGTATTTTATGGCTATCTGTGATTTTACTCGGCAGTTTTACCGTCAGTAATTTGCCGTTTTCTACTTGAACGGTTAGCGCTTTGTACTGTTGTCAAAAGCAATGCAAAGTTGATGCCAAAGGGTCGACAGCTGGCATCGAACCGGGTATTTCGCAATTATCAAGCGTGTTAGTCAGATTAAACATGTTCTTACAGCTAAACAACACAGACAGAAAAACAGAAAGAAAGAGGGGAAGAAGAAAAAAGAAAGAAAGAAAGAAAGAAAGAAAGAAAAGAAAGAAAGAAAGAAAGAAAGAAAAGAAAGAAGAAAGAAAGAAAGAAAGAAAAAGAAAGAAAAGAAAGAAAGAAAGAAAGAAAGAAAGAAAGAAAGAAAGAAGAAAGAAAGAAGAAAGAAAGAAAGTAAGAGGATAACGAGAAAGAAAGAAAGAAAGAAATAAACGAAAGAAAGAAAGAACAAAATAAAAAAAGAAAAAGAAAAAGAAAGAAAAAGAAGAAAAAGAAAGAAAGAAAGAAAGAAAAGAAAGAAAGAAAGAAAGAAAGAAAGAAAGAAAGAAAGAGAAGAAAGAAAGAAAGAAAGAAAAAGAAAGAAAGAAAGAAAGAAAGAAAGAAAGAAAAGAAAGAAAGAAGAAAGAAAAAGAAAGAAAAGAAAGAAAGAAAGAAAGAAAGAAAGAAAGAAAGAAAGAAAGAAAGAAAGAAAGAAAGAAAGAATGAAAGAAAGAAAGAAAGAATGAAAGAAAGAAAGAAAGAAAGAAAGAAAGAAAGAAAGAAAGAAAGAAAGAAAGAAAGAAAGAAAGAAAGAAAGAAAGAAAGAAAGAAAGAAAGAAAGAAAGAAAGAAAGAAAGAAAGAAAGAAAGAAAGAAAGAAAGAAAGAAAGAAAGAAAGAAAGAAATAGACATAATATTAATCAGATTGTAGTAACATCTGACACCAAATTGACTGAAAAGCAGCAGATCAAATGTTTCGGTCACTTCATTAGACTGCAGCCACGACAACTACCAACATAGGGCCCTGCACCTGTGTAAGATCTGATGTGAGAGCAAGAGGCTGCTCTGTAAAGACAGTACACACTGGCACGGAAATACAATGTCCTGTATCATCCCCGAAGACAAAACCGCAGATCCTTCCCCTTCTCGCTTGGTTTAACGGTGAAAGTGGAAGTCGATGGTGATGATGATGATAACTGTAATGCAAACATCGATTTTATTTTTACTGAAGAAGACTATTACGTCACATCTTCTGGACAATATGGCGGCGAAAACAACGTTTGCCGAAAACTGTGACAAAAAGATGTGTTTGTTCCTGGAAACAATGTTAAATGTGTATAAGATTAGTGTAGTTGTTCAGTTGAAGATGAATTCGCGACAGGCCCGGCAAGTCGGCAGAGGATTCAGTGGTTCGAAAAGAAATACCCAAGATGAAAATAGATGTTTTAGAAATAGGGAAAATAGAGGCCAGCAGAAGGTTAACATCAGGGTAGTCAATCAATATATGTGGATGACAACGCGTATAAAGCGAGTGGAAGACCTCAGAAAATATGGAGTGAGGGCATTAGGAACAACCTTACAGAAATGAACATCAGTCTTAATAGTGCTCTTGACAGAGCTCATCAACAAATGTTACATCTCCCCCCGACACTTCGGTGAGCTACACGGTGGAAGAGAAGAAGAAGGAGAAGGAGAAAGAAGATTATTGAAATGGTTGGGGGTGGAGGGGGGGGCAATACCCCAGTCATGCGTGTGATGTAGCTTGAGGTTTAAACCCACCGTCTGCTAAATGGCGGGAAAATAAACCTTATTCCCTGTGCTGCTGTTTGCAATATTTTTTGTTATGAATATTATTCTATGCAACATATTCTTGCTAGCTGACACCAGAACGAGTTTTTAAGAGCTATAGTCATGAAATTAAAATAATTTCTTTTTCTTTATTTGCGTTCACCAGCTGTATAGTCCGGGGGAACAGTTTTGGTTGTTCGTCCTGTTCTTGTCTTGACTCTTGTTCAAGAACTGGAGTTTTGCTTGCTCATCAGCTGTCAATAAGAAGAACACAGCTGGAGCATGCACGGCAGCAGTCAACCAATCATCAGGGGAAAGGCCTCCCGTCGACCATATTTTTGGCCCGTTATCTTCCTAGGCCACTGTATACCAATTATATCCAGTTTCGTCCCTTTCAGGATGAAATTTGTTGTTATTTGAAGCCCCACCCTGGCTTTTGCCAGGGGCCGCAATATAGGCAGGCCATAAATATGGCCAATTGTCTGAACGCGGTTTCTGGGACCTCTCCACGGCGATCCTCATCCACATGGTGGCACTTTGTGTCATCGGGTGTTTATCGCTTGTGTGATGTCCTAGTGGGGTTGAAAGTCAGTCAGTCAGTCATAGGCCACTGTTTCTAAAACTTTTCTTAGTCGCGGCGCCTTTTTTTTTCAATTAAAATTCTTCCACGGCGCCCTAATCCAAGTAAAAGTATGACTATTCGTATGTAAAACTTCGAATATTTCGCGGCGCCTCTGCAAAGAAGTCGCGGCTCCCCGGGACGCCGCGGCGCACAGTTTGGGAATCACTGTCCTAGACAATTACGGATAGTGGGCCGACATGGTTCATGACTCCAGGCCTCTGACATCTCCTGCTGCGTTTATCGGACACGATCAAAATGAAAAAGGCGGTTTCGCAACACGTATTAAGGTTTGGTGTTTTATATATTGTCGCTGCGGTATCAAACTAGTCTACCTTAACGACCAGAGTGACAAGTCAACGGCTGGTTCATCGGACTGACGTCATAAAGAAGTGTCAACAAATTCAATTGAAACATTGCACACACTTTAGCCAACTGTTTTAATAAGTTATTTAAAAAGAAACAACATCATAGCACTCTAGCCACTCAGATAAGTGCACCGTCCCTATCTTTAGCAGCCAACGCAGAATTCCTTCTTCTATTCCATAATCATTGAACATGCATTATTATAACATGCAAGTGTCGTCTTAAAGATGAATGCTTGGAAGGGCCGAATGTAAGAAGGGCTTGCGTGCCCAATTTGTAACCCTTTGAAAATAAAGTTCGTTCGTTCGCTCCGCTGTAAACTCAACCAGAAAACTCTGGTTGTTCGTCCACTTCTAGACTTTAGTCTTGTTCCAGAACTTGCCGTTTGCATGCACATCCGTTTTACAGATCTGGCTCATGTGTACACAGACTGTTGGTTCCTTGCCTCTCAAATAGGCACTCTGACTTCGAAGAAATCCCCTATTTAGTCAACTTTTACGTCATGCTTGTTACGGGGGCAGCGGGTTACCCCCCCCCCCTTTCCACTGGGGACCTGGGGAAATAGAACCTACACGGGGAAACATTTCCTCTGAGCACCGAATGGCGGTTAGATACCCTGATCACTGTCTGCTGCACCATTATGTTGTGACCGTTATGTTGTGACCGTTATGTTGTGACCGTTATGTTGTGACAGTTATGTTCTGACCCTTATGTTCTGACCCTTATGTTCTGACCCTTATGTTCTGACCGTTATGTTCTGACTGTTATGTTCTGACTGTTATATTCTGACCCTTATGTTCTGACTGTTATGTTCCGACCGTTATGTTGCGACAGTTATGTTCTGACCGTTATGTTCTGACCGTTATGTTATTACCATTATGTTCTGACCGTTATGCTCCCATATTGCATCGACATTGTCCACTCGCTGTCATGTGACCCTCAAAACATCTATCTTGCCATGAATCAATTTATACTAACTTGATACAGATTTTATTTATTTGACTTAAAAAAAAGAACAAATAAATGGATGTTTCCAGTCAACAATGATCAGAAACATTCACGAACCAAACGGTATGATGGTAATTTAATTGTTTCAGTCTTGTGTGTACATGAGAGTGATGTTGTTAAGACAAAAATAAGTATAATCACCAAGACTGGTTTGTTTGTTTGTTGTTTGTTTTAGTATCCAGAAGCCATGAGTTGTTAACCCTTAGGCTTGGTATTGTGGATATCGCAACCTTTCGGCCTTGATTCCATTGTAAATACCGTAAATCTGGGAGAACATGGGGCTTTCTTGCCGACCCCTGGGATTGAACCCGGACCACAAGGAGTTCGTCACCCGGTCTCCGCGCAATCCGGTTTAGCCAACTACGCTAGAGAGCAGGGCACCAAGACTGGTAACTAACGTATAATAGCAAGAAAATAAAATCTCGAAACATGCCTCTGTGTGAGAATCTAACTGTCTTTACTCAGCCTGTGACCTTGCTACACCTGGTAGGTTCATGTGTTTAGAACACATACGTGTGATAGGTACCGATTGATTATCGCCCCTGTATGAACTGTGATAAAAAAAAAAAAACGCCCATGGCTAGAGTCTAGATCTGCACATAGTAAGTATATTCACATAAAGACATATTTACCTTACCCATACACAGACTCTCGCCAGTCTGGGCTGGAAAGATTTCTGACTTTTCTTCTTCTTATTTTTTTCTGCTTCTTTATCTGCTGCGGCTGCTTCTTCTAGTTCATCTTGTTATTCTTCTTGTTGTTGTTGTTGTTGTTGTTGTTGTTGTTGTTGTTCTTCTTCTTCTTCTTCTTCTTCTTCTTCTTCTTCTTCTTCTTCTTCTTCTTCTTCTTCTTCTTCTTCTTCTTCTTCTTCTTCTTCTTCTTCTTCTTCTTCTTCTTCTTCTTCTTCTTGTTCTTCTTGTTCTTCTTCTTTTCCTCTTCTTCTTCTTCTTGTTCTTGTTCTTGTTCTTCTTCTTCTTCTTCTTCTTCTTCTTTTTCTTCTTGTTCTTTTTCTTCTTCTTCTTCTTCTTCTTCTTCTTCTTCTTCTTCTTCTTCTTCTTCTTCTTCTTCTTCTTCTTCTTCTTCTTCTTCTTCTTCTTCTTCTTCTTCTTCTTCTTCTTCTTCTTCTTCTTCTTCTTCTTCTTCTTCTTTATCCTTCCTCCTCTTCTTCTTCTTCTTCTTCTTTGCGTCCAACAGCAGCAAACTCCGGCTGACAGTTGTAGTTGTTTGCCTACCTGTTGATTTTAGTTTCGTTCCAGAATCTGAGTGTTGGGTGCACATCTGTCCCTCCATCCTGGTACCATGCCTTCTGCTATTATGGTTGTTTTTTTCCAAATTGGCCATGCTAGGTGGGTAATGGGATTCAGCATTACGCCGGCCGTCTTTACTTCCCTAGGACATACATCCTGGTACCCATTTTAGGCTGGGTCGACCTGCGACGCCCCATACCATGATAAAAATCAACTCAGCCAGCAGTGGGTTTCGATCGCGGTATGTTGGAATTACGAGTTGGACTACAACGCCTAAGTCACGGACGCCACTAATGATGATGAAAGAATATGAACTATATTAACACAAACTTAGAGAGATTATTTATATGCATGGTTAGAGGGTCCCCTTACCCCGTTACATTTGGGAGGCGAGGGCGCCCAAGGAGGACTAAGACCCCCTGGTTCCGACGATTTATTTACTAGTGGCTTATTTTGGCTTGACTTTAGAGTAGCATGGAATTCGCCGTGGTGTAGAGCCAAGACGTTCACCTGCGGATCCGAAGGTCACAGGTTTGGATATTGACGGGGCCAGCGTTTTTTTTTTAATGAGCTTGGCTCCGAGGTCAACCCAGTCTTTAGTGGGTAAAAGGTGCAGTCCTGGAAAGTAAAGGCGGCCGGTGTGATGTTGACCGCATCACGCACCAAGTGCGGATTGATCTATAAAATATAGGTCTAGCCCTATTCGCCAAATATCCCGAAAGGCTAGGGAAAGGAGTGAGTGACGTTTAATCCCACAAGGACCGCACAGCCAGCGATAAAACAGCCGCGGACACAAAGTGCCACCATTTGGATGAGAATCACCTGAGCATAAGTCCCAGAAACCATGTTCAACCGAAAGGTTGTATTAGAGCCCCTGATTACAGCCGGGTAGAGGCTTTAAAATAAAAACTAATTACGTCCTAAAGTGAAAGATCGCTTGCTTGCTTCTTGTTGTACCCCACCAGGACATCACACAAGCGATAAACACCCGGTGACACAAAGTACCACCTTGCTGATGAGGATCACCCGTGGAGAGGTCCCAGAAACCTCATTCAGCCGTTATGGCCAGAGTGGGGCTTCAAATAAGAACAAACTGCATCCCACAAGAGGACGACGAATAAGAAAGATCGCACGGAAAGGGGTCCTTTATTCACGTTTGAAGAAAAGCCTCGTCACTAAGAGGAGTGATTATCTCACGGCGTTCATCCTAGTTAATTCCTTTTAACTGTTTCAACAACATAACATCGGAATTAACTATGTCACAAACGAGAGCACATGTGCTCGATGACGAGGCATAACTGGGGCAGGGTTGACAACTTTAGACCACATACAAAAGGGGAACATAGAAAGTGGATAGGCTCGTTAAAGTACAGCTGCCATCGAAATAACAATAGGTTACCCGTAAAGGGGTGGAGATAACAGCAGGCAAATTTTTTTCTTCTGGTTCTTATATCTGAAAAGCAAATAGGTTTATAAAGAGGTTCTCGCGTTTTGTTTTTTGTTGACCAGGTACATAGGCTGTTCTCATTCTGGTTTTGACAATAAAAATGAACAATGAAACACGTTCGACTGCCTTTTGTACAACAACATTACCAACAAAAACAATAAACATAATTATTAGCTGTACTTCTTCTTCTGCTGCTGCTGTTGCTTCTTCTTCTTCTTCGGCTTCTTCTTCTTCTTCTTCTTCTTCTTCTTCTTCTTCTTCTTCTTCTTCTTCTTCTTCTTCTTCTTCTTCTTCTTCTTCTTCTTCTTCTTCTTCTTCTTCTTCTTCTTCTTCTTCTCCCCCTCTTCAAGTCCGGTTCTGCTTTTCAGTATCAGGTTTCAAAGCTGCTTCGGGTGAGATCCTTGGTATTTAAAACGTAGATTCTGATATTCATGACCTCGATTTTCCATCTATCCATTTCTTGCGTGGTCGACCTCTGGCTCCGCTTCCATTATGTTTAAGTGACATGCCTCTTTATGATGCACGATCTAGTTTTAGTCTTGACACAGGTCCGAACCATTTGACCTGTTGTCTGTTGATGTAGTTTAATACTGGTTCCGTCCCAGCTTGTTTCGTGATATCGTCATTTCTGATTTTGTCACTTCTAGTTTTCAAATGTTTCAAATGTTGTGACCACTGAAATGTTCTGTGGAAGTAGGGATAGAGGAAGACAACGAGAGAGGATTTTTGACAGTCTTGTTGCATGACATGGAGGTGTGTCAGCACACGAACTGATACATGCTGCAGGAGATCCCAGATTATGAAGAGGCATGATCGCCCACGCCAGTCGGCAAGGCACCAGATGAGGATGATGATGAGGATCTTCTAGATACATTTAGGATTCTGTTGCTTCGATTTTTCTTTTGTTTTTAGTGTCGACGAATTCAGAATACAGTTTGAACATTTAAGGGGCGACATGTCCAAGACTTGTATCGTACTGGGGTAATCTACCGCACCGCCCTTCTCAGGTGTCCCCTCAACTAACAAGCCAAATATATGTAAAAATAAAAATTAAAAAATTAGTTGATCTCTTTCTATGCTAAGCAAAGCATGAGTGAATTTAAACCCCTCTAGGATCGCTTATAATGGCTTAATAGCTTTCACATGCGTCGGCTAAGAAGAATACTTCCCATTAAGTGGCAGGTCAAGATCACAAATGTCGAGGTATTTGAAAGGTACTACAACCATTTTCTTAATGCTCAGTCTTCAAAGGCTCAGGGGGTTGGGTCACACCTGGAGAATGGAAAATAGCAAGGTTGCTAAAGACATCCTTTGTGGTTTATTACAGATGGGTAGAAGATGTCGAGGTCGACCTCTACTGCGAGATAAAGATGTGTGCAAGCGGTATATGAATGATACAGGTATTGAGGTGGACTCGTTGGAACTAAATGCTATGGACTGGGTTGTGTGGAGGGGGCACACCAGGAAGGGAATGAGAATAAAGGAAGAAATGATTCCACAAAGGATGAGAACCGATTGTCTGATAATAAACACAGTAAACACAAATGTTGACAACAATTGTCCTGAAATTCCATGCTATAATTGTGGAAGACTTTTCTTAACTCAGCCGGGTCTTGCCAGTCACACTCGCCATCGCCATGGTCTGTGCGTCCCTTGCATCTTCATAGCGTAGTATAACACTGTGGTCTGGAAAGACGGGCAGGTGCCAGTCAATCAGGATCGCACACTAACACCCTGGGACCTAAAGTGCAGTTCTCGAATGAGAATTCCCCCAGACACAAATCCAAGAAACCCCCATTCAACCGTAAGGTTTTATTAGGGCCCCCGATAGTTACAAATTAACCTGAGGTCCAGATAGGGTGGAGTAATACGGCGAAAAGAATCCCCAAAAGTACCTGGACAGCTAAAAAGAGCAACCCAGATGTTTTGAAAGAGGGATTAAAGACAAATTATCACAAACATCACACAGAGACGGTCATCATGTTTTGGTCATATTATGAGAAGAGGGAAACTGGAACATTGGAAATTGTGACTGCCGGAAAGATCTGTGGAAAGAAAGAAAGGGGAAGACAGGAAGAAAGGATTCTTGACAGCTCGTTGTCATGGCGCACTGACGTACGCAGTTGTAGATGTAAAGAGGTGTGATCGCCCACGTCAGTCGGCAAAGAACTTGATGATGAATAGTGTGAAAACAAAGCATCGTATCTGCTCAGCATAAGTATATGTCAATGGTTCTCAACATTCCAAATGCCGAGACCCTCGTGTAGTGACGTCCCCCTAATTATACAATTATTTTCATCACTACTTCATAACTTCAATAAATATATGTTTTGCCATGGTCTTTGACGGCCTGTGTGAAAAAGGTGGTTGGATCCAAAAACGTTTCGCGACCTATAGGCGGAGAACCGCTGGTCTAGGTGCATAAATGCAACACAGGGTGTGTTATTATTTTATGTGTTTTTTGGAAATTTGGCCAAATATTATAAACGCAGCACAAAACATGCTGTATCTTTGAAAGTTATAAATTGATGCTCTTGTCAGTGTGATTATTGGACATATTTGTTTTCCACTTTGAAACCATCTGAAATTGAAAGAGCAAAGTAAAAAAAAAGAAAAAAGTGGCGTCAGTTTGAAAAGCTAATTGGTAAGTAAGCCGGAACACCCGCCCTCTTTGTTTATCAGCAAATGCGAATTAGCAAAACGGGCACAATTCATTAGGGACAAGATAATAGAAAAATATAGACCTAAGTTTGACAAGATTGGGAGAACCCTTGCAATTGCTGGTTAAATCCGACATGTCTAGATACTGTTTGAACAATTTATCAACCCAGACTTTCACTTGGAGTGCTGTAACAGGCAAGAGGTAAGTCACAGTTATCTACAATGTTATATTAATGGCGTGGCCACGTAACTGTGTGATGTAGTAAGTAGTGGTAATTTTCATATAGATAACATCAGAATAGACTGTTGCCGTCCTAATGTGGAACTCAGTTTTTCGTTATTTTAAACCCCCACCCTAGCTGTAGTCGGGGGCCCTAATATAACCTAACGGTTGAACGGGGTTTTGGGTACTTTCTCCCCGGTGATTCTCATCCGAATGGTGGCACTTTGTGTCGCCGGGTGTTTATCGCTTTTTGTGCGGTCCTGGTGGAGTTAGGTAATATTCAGATAACATAATGCGTTACCCATCGATACATAACTGGGATATGATATTGTTTTTGTTTTTCCAATTTATGCCTTTATTACTGTCCTGTTGACACTTTTATCAGCTTCATATTTTATGTCTTCTTCCTTGAGTTCAAAAGCTGTAAACTCCGACCGAAAGTTCTGGTTGTTCTCCCAATCCTAGACTTTAGTCTCATTCCAGAACTTGAGTTGTGTGTGCAAATCCTTCTTTCAGATCTGACTTATTTATATGCAGCAGACGGTTGGTTCCTCACCTCTCAGGCAGATACACTCTGACTAATGGAAACACCCACAGTTAGACGGTTTTAACTACTGAAGTAGAACTTGAAGAACAACAATAAAAACAATCCGGGAGTTGGATCTGCAACCTCTTGTAAAGGATAGGCAGCAAACATTTTTATAAAAGGGTGTAATGGTCGGGAAATTCAAGGTATAGTGTCTCCAATTCATGTTGATTCCGAAGCTCCTATGGCCACTGTTAGTCTACGAGGTGACGATGACTGCAGTTCAAACCATGGAGAGGAAAATCAACACAGCCTTGAGAAAGTGGATTGGTGCACCGCCTTGTCTGACCGACGTGGCTCTATATTATAAGCAGGCTAACCTGGTACTCCTGTTCAAATCGATAACCGAAGAGTTTAAAGTCGGCAAGGTAAGACTCGCTATGCTCTTGCGCGAGTCTTCAGACCCAAATGTCATCGCTGTCCAGCCCGCTCTAAAGACTGGCCAGAAGTGGAGAGTCCTCGATGCGATAGAATCTGCCCAGAATGCACTAAAATTGAAGGAGATAATGGGATACACTCAAACCGACCGTCGAGGCCTAGGGCACGGGAAGGTCAATTGGTGGTCAAAGGCCTCAGCCAAAGAGCGCCGAGACATGGTAATACAAACGGTGAGGGACAACGAAAACGAGGTTCGGGTCCAGAAAGCAGCCCAGCAGTCGCAGCAGGGCCATTGGATCAGCCTGGAGAGCGCATTGCCAAGAGTACTCACATGGGGTGAGATCTGGCGGATGACCCCGCTGCGACTGAGCTTTATCGTTCGTTCGGCGTACGATGTATTACCGTCCGGTGTTAACATGGTTAAATGGTCTGCGACCAACGATCCGACTTGCCCGTTGTGTGAAGCGAAGCAGACGCTAGAACACGTCCTGTCCGCGTGCAGGAAAGCCCTAGGCCAAGGCCGATATACCTGGCGACACAACAAGGTGCTAAAAGAGTTAGCAGCCGTTGTCGTTCAGGCTAGAATGAGGGCTAATGCCAGAGCCAGTTCTACTATCGTCCCCATACGCTTCCTCAAGGCTGGGCAGGTTCAAAAAGGTAAGGTCAACCGAAAACGCATTCGCTCCATCTATGCTAGACTCTGCGAGGGACTGGTTACTGGCGGTTGATCTGCCGCGCCATGATAGGTACCCTGAGTTGATCCGGAAGACCGGTCTGCGACCTGACATAGTCCTCCACTCTGCGGAGAAACGGCAGCTCATCCTGATTGAGCTCACCGTCCCGTATGAGTCGCGTATGGATGAAAATCACATGTATAAGCTCGAGAAATACAGTGATTTAGCAGCCGGTCTGAGGAGAAACGAATCGTACACAGTACGGGTCTTTGCCGTCGAAGTGGGAGCGAGAGGTCTCGTCTCCACTTCAATGTACAATGTGGTGAAAGAACTAGGATTGCGCGGTAATGAACAGAAACGAACACTTAAAAAACTTGGCGAGGCAGCCGAAAGGGCCTCGAGCTGGCTTTGGACGCAACGCAACAACGTAGGGGACGGGCCTCGGTGTGCTGGTCCTGGTGTCTAGCGGAAAAGGGTTTCTCACCCCTTGAAGTCCATCGTGTCCGAATTGTCTGCCAATGTCTCTCTGCCACCTGCTAATAAAAGTCCAACATGTGTCCCATAAACCAATCGTAAGCTTGTCGCTCGGTCGTCCAGGTATGCTGACTGCTTTAATTACTCAGGTGGGCCCACCTCCGAAAGCGTCTAGGAATCGTGGGCCGAAACGCTCGTTGACGAGGATAATTTCTACTGATGACTGGTAGATCCCTGCTGTACTTGCTCCCTGTGAGTTTATTCCTATTCTGAAAAATTTTTTGTTGTGATATTCTTAAGAAATATATATATATATATATAACAATGATTTTTTCTTGAATAGCTTGATCAATATATTTACGCGGAGATCCCTGGGGAGCCCTTGCTGGAGCTACGTTCTTACTCTCAGCCTGCTAAGAGATACAGATCTATGTGAGATAACCCGGTGCAATGCAGTCGATCCTGTCGACTTGAACTTTAACACTAATTTCGCATCTGTTTCTTTTAGATACACCTGAAGACTGAGACAGCAATATGGCAGACACGAAAGACATCGAGAAGACATCCTATCGCAAGAAACCGCCTCTCCCAGTAGACCGAGGCTGGGCGTGGTGTGTGATGATTGGCATCTACGTTATTATGTTGATATTAGTTGCCTTTGGACGCTCCTTGTCGATCTTTCTTCCGGATATCTTAGATCGCTATAAGGAACCTGCTGCAGTAACAACACTGGCGTTCGGGATGAGCGATATCTGTTGGTCTGTAACAAATATCGTAATGCCAGTTCTGCTCTTGCCTCGTTTCAATGTTAGAACGTTGGTATTAACTGGAGCATTTTGCCAGTGTTTTGGCGTCATCGCATTAGCATATTCACCAAACATCATCGTTTTTAACTGCTTGTTTGGGGTTTTAGGTATGGCAGCCGCACTGATGATTGGCCCATCTATGATTCATCTGGGCCAATACTTCAAGAAAAGATTATCTTTCGCTAGCTCTGTGACACATGTTGGAGGCAGCACTTCTACTGTTCTTGTGCCCCGACTGGCTCAGTTTTTGAAAGAGATGTATGGTTACCAAGGAGCCATGCTCATCCTTGGAGGCGTCAGCTTCCATTGTGTTGCTGCCGCCATGTTGCTTTGGCCCGTGTCCATGTTTGACGATACTGATCACACAAAGGAAGTACAAGATAAGAGCTCAGAGAATGATATTCAGCCATTATTAGATATCAACGGAGTTCAGATGGAGTTTAACATTAGACCGCAAGAACAAGATAAGAAAGAAGAAATAGACGATGCTTCTAACAATAAAGAAACAAATGGGGAATCGAGATTTTTACAAGTGCAAGATCTTAACAATGTCCAAATAAAACAATTAAATTCAACGGCTGACCTAAAAACATCAAAAGGTGATATCAATAGGCAGCTACAGTTTGAAAGAAACGACGATACAAAAAACAGCCCAGCTTATCCCGTTGACTGGGGCAAGGTTTTCAAGAGCTACTTCGCAAAGAATTCATGATGAAATACACAAACTGACTTCGCGTCTTCCAGATTTAGAGTTAGACTCACAAGTCCAAAGAAAAAGTGAGAATAGTATAGATAATGAAGAACAATTCACATCTGGTTATAATGACGACAATGAACCAGATTCCAGTGATGCTTTATTAGAACCACCAGAAAATTCAGTCAACCTGAATCTTTCAGAAGAAGAACAACATAAATCAACAATTCAAGAAATCATCTCCAACCAAACAGCTTTGACACAGGATGAGTCTAAACATGAAAAACACAGTATAACACCAGCAGTTGCTTCGAGTGGATGTTGCGGTTTACAAAAGATAAAAGCTTACTTATCATCGTCTGTTTTGCTAAATCCAGTAGCGGTGATGCTGATAATGGCCGGGGGGTTGAGCACACCCGGAGGTAACATGTATCTGCCAGTCCTTGGGCTGGAGAATGGGCTGTCTCCGGATGAAGTTTCTTGGATGCTGACCATTATGGGTAATTACGTCAGAGGTGTTTCCGTTTTCAGTCCTGTGTATATGTGGACACAGATACATTCTTGCATTCCAACCTTAGGTTATGTTTCCTTTTTCAGTTTCATTTCTTTATTAGTTACGGCTTAATCTAAAGCTGTCAACTGGGAGTCTTATACATTAGGCGTGTCGTGAAGAAGAAATCAGACTGCAGATAATATGATATATTACGGGTATTGATTGGCATTCTGGAAAGTCTGAATCGGTAAAAGATGAAGTAGGGAAGAAGAAGAGGAGGGTGAGGAGGAGAAGAAGAAGAAGAAAAAAAAAAAAAGAAAAAAAAAGAAAAAGAAGAAGAAGAAGAATAAGAAGAAGAAGAAGAGGAAGAAGAAAAAAAAGAAGAAGAAGAATCTGTGTGTGTATATGTGTGCTTGTGAGGTCATCATTCGTCATCGCACACGATCAGCCGAATCACGGATCAGTTGGTTATGTTACCCCACCCCATCTTGTGGCCAAGACATCAAGATATTTATCTCCTTGCTGTCCCCAAGTCTTGTTTCTACAAATTTTGCTTGTTTTCTCAAAGTTCTCAAGTCTCCTTCTTACCTTGAAACACACCTCCTGTAATCAAACAATATAATGGCAATTTCGTTTTTATCGTGTCTTTCTTTCCTTGTCTTAAAAACATGCTATGGTCTGTAATGTGTAGTCTTTTCTCCAGTTCAACTTCCTATGTTGTTTTAAAAGTAAGAATGGCGATTTAAAGCTCTGAGACCGAAAATCCTGCATGAGGTTTTCTGCAGCCATTGCAAGCTATTACAAGGCAAAACTAGGATTTGTAGAGATCCATAGAAGACTGAAATCCACTGCTGGGCTGGCTCTGTTCTTGATGATTTTTTTTCCACTTCTAATTTCATATTTGATGATGTTCTATTTAGAGCATAAGATTACTTTGAGGACGGACGTTTGTGAATATGTCAGATTTTTATCCGTGGCTAAGGCGTTGCGAGTCTGACTCGTAATCCAACGTACCGCGATGGAAACCTGCGTGGGCTGCGTGGATTTTTATCGTGGTATGGGACGTCGCAGGTCGACCCAGCCTCAAATGGGTACCAGGATGGGCTGTCCTGGGAAAGTAAAGACGGCCGGCGTAATGCTGACCACATTACCCACCGAGTGCTGATTGGTCTGTAAAAATATGGGTGCTCTTCCCATATGCCCGATGCGCCTAAGGGCGTGTAAAGGGATCTTTACTTTACTTACTTTTTATTTGTTTAAATTTGAGTATTTAGAATAGGCACAGTTGAAAGTATAATTGCTGCCTCTGCTCTGAAGTTGGTGGAGGCTTTCCATGCTGATATTGACTCTGTCTCTGTGTTAATGCGTGTGTAATGTAGATTCCTCTACCTTCTTTTTTGTGGCTTCTTTACCAAAATCTTGGGTAAATATGTGTGTCCAAGTATTGGAGGGATGACTTTTGAGTCAATCAATCAAGGTGCCGTCTCCACAATGAAGGTTGACTGCAATGGATCTCGAACAAGCCCTGTCTCTTGCCCTTGATGTACACTCACTCATACTGCTGTTCGTCCATCTCTTGATGTTATCCTCCCACTTGTAACGATGTCTGCCTCTTGCTCGCCTACCTTGAACCTTTCCCTCTAGGATGATCTTTACAATACTGTTATGTCTTTTAATGTGACCAAAATATTTCACTTGTCTCTTTTTTATTTCACCTAGCAACTCTCTTTTCATTCCCAATTTCCGCAGTACTTCTGTATTTGATAGCTTTTGTTTCCATGAAATACGACCTAATCTTCTGTATATCCACAATTCCAAAGAATTGATATGATTTTCCAGTTGTTTGTTCATTGTCCATGTCTCTGTGCCATACAATAAGGTTGCGAATACACAACATTTGACTATTCTCATTTTTAATGTATTGCTTATTTCTCTTGATATCAGTAACTTTTGCATGTTGTTGAAAATGTTTTTGGCCATCCCCATTCTTTTCTTGACTTCTGTTTCACTTCTTTCGTCACATGTTATTACTTGTCCAAGATATAAGAAATTTTTAACTTGTTCCAATTTCACCCCTTCTCTGTGATATTCATTGTTAGCTGATTATTTTATTTGCTAAATATCAGGGTTTTTGTCTTTTTCAAATTAAATTCTAATACAAATTCTGCACTCCTTCAGTTTACTTGCTCCACTAGGTCTTGCAACTCCTGCTCACTCTCTGCTAGCTACACTGTGTCGTCAGCATTTATTATTCTACCATTGATGTTCAGTCCTGGTAATTCTACAATTTCTTTAAAAATGTTTCTGTGCATAAGTGGAAAAGGCTAGGCGACAGCACACATCCTTGTCTTACTCCTCTCTTGATCTCTATCTGGGGTAAGCAGATGTTGTCAAATCTGACTGTTACTTCTTGCTCCCAGTATAAGTTTCTAATAAGTCTGATATCCTTTCCATCTAGTCCTATGTTTTGAAGAGCTGCAATTAGTTGTTCATGTTGCACTCTGTCAAAAGCTTTTTTGTAATCTATAAAACATAAATAAATATTTTTCTGAACTTCTATATATTTTTCAGTCAGCAATACTTTAGAGTATTTAAAGTAAAAAAGTTATTTTTCTGAGATTATTTGCAAACTTGCTAGTGACAATATTTTGTCATGTGACATATTACCTGTCATGTCAGTTTGTAAATGCTGTTCTTAGAGAATTCATATCTGTGTTACTGACTGAACAGCTGAACAAACAGCTGACTGAACAGCTGAACAGTCAGTTTAGCTGAAGATGTTGTCTATTTAAATTCTATTAGATCCTCGGTACAGAAAGTCTCTTATTCCAAAATACATGTTGTGTGTAACTGCTACTTGTTGAAGTTCCAGCTCAGACATCGTTCCTCTCAGTGTAGAAGTATTGGAATCTTTTAATGATAAGGATGAATCCGACTGGTTATAATATAATTTCTTTGTATATTTTAAATATTAGGCAGCTACTGTAATTTTAATATGTTACACTACATAGAGAAAGGTATAAACAATTTATCAAAATGGTCTCTCTCTCTCTTTCTCTCTCTCTCTATCTCTCTTTCTCTCTCTCTCTCTCTCTCTCTCTCTCTCTCTCTCTCTCTCTCTCTCTCTCTCTCTCTCTCTCTCTCTCTCTCTCCGACTGCACTTTTCATTCAATGCCTCCTAGTTACAGTTTGTGCTACCGACCCCTTGAGCGTCCAAGCGGGGGAGGGGGGGTGGACGGGGGGTGGTATCACCCACTTTTAGGAACACTTATTTAGAGGAAAGGCAAGATGGACATAATCAAACTGCATAATCTGTATTGGAGCTTTTTGGTTGCTGCTAAAGATGAGATTGGAGCAGTTATGGGAGTGTCCCTCAGTGCTGTGATGTCAGCCCTTAGCTGAGCACATGATGTAAAACCTCGGTAACACGAATGTTAAGTGACCTAAGAATGAAAAGTTCGTGTTAAAAAAATCCGTGCTAACCAGGAGCTAATATGAATTCTTTAAATTTATTATGAACAATACATTCCTGCAGGGACCAATATTTGGTTCATGACAACCTAGTTTCGTCTTAATTCTTTTAGTACCAAGGAACTCACCATTCATTTCACTACACATGATACACATTTCTTCACTTTCTCTGTCCCATTGTTCCATTATATTGACCCTCTTATTTTCCAGAAGTTCCTTAAACACTTTCTCAGAGATGTATTTGTCAGCTCTGTGGGACTAAAAACTTGTTGATCTAGGATAGACACACTTAATGGTAGGCAACTTTACATTCATCACCTTTCTGAGACTTAAAGAGTTCAGCGATTTCGCGTTAAGAGGATTTTATTTATACTCTTGTACAAGACAAGAGATTGCATAGTTTGTGCCGAGACGGTATTGAAGCAGCTTAAAGTTATGTGCAAAGGAATTGACATTGTCTTTGATTCGATTTGGAAGATTGTGCCCGCTGTGTACGCTACAGCTTGTTTTGTGTAAGTCTGTCCTTGCAGCATCTAGTTAAAAAATGGGATCAGTCCGCGACCGGCTCCAACTGATGGGCCGTGCTGCTGGCGTCACCTGGGTCGGGTTAACAAAGCGTTAACACAGCGGTTCTCAGACTGGGTATTGAGGCATCCAGGGCTGCCTTGAGCGTATACCAGCGGTGCCGCGGCAATAATTTAAAAAAAAAAAAGTCGGCTAAAAATTTGGAAATTATAAAAAAAGGCATGTAGATACTTAAAAGTTAAAATTTAAGTTGCCTCCCCTCGCCACTGTCGAAAATAGTTTATTTCTTGTTTGAGAACCGCTACGTTAACGCATCGTTAGCCCGACCTGGTGACGTCAGCAGCATGGTCCGTCAGCTGGAACCGGTCGTGATCAGTCTGGCGCGAGTCAGGTAGGTAGGTACTGTGCCCTCTCCAGGATCGCAGTCTGCTAGATAATCACCCCAAGAATAAGAAGCATACATGGAGAAATCCTGGAACCCCCATTCAACCGCACACCAGTTATAATAAGGCCCCTGACATACCACTGAAGTGCGTGGGTGGGGACTTTATACAGTGAAGCATATTAAAATGTATTGTTAATTTTTAGAATCCCCCCCCCCCCCCCCCCCCCCCCCCCCATCCTCCGGGATGCAATTTTTGTTTAAATGTTAAAGCCCCATCCTGGCTGTTGTCAGCGGCCCTAAAATAACCTAACGTTTGAACGGGGTTTCTGAGACCTGTTCCGGTGTGATTCTTATTTGAATGGTGGCACACTTTGTGTCAGCGGGGGCCTTATCGTTAGTGGCGCCGTCCTGTTGGGATTGAACGTCACTCGATATGTGTAAGTGTTCGGGTAATCTGGTAACCTCGCAGTTCCACCTTCATAACAAACGAGACATCCCATAATTTCCCCATTCCCGTGCCAATGAAAACCACACTCTCCTGTGAAAAAAAAAAATCACAGACTGCAGTCTCAACAAAACCAATAGCATACACACGCATTCAATGCATAAGGCAGTCGTCAATAGTGGTGACAACACAAACAGTCCGGCACTAGATAAATTTTATCGTCGATGGAAGAAGCATTTTAAAAGAACAGTAGCTGCACAGGCAGTTATGCGCACAAGGCACTAGCAGTTCTACGGCAAAATATCACTCATTTTTCTGGCGTGCGGTTTACAAAACAAATAACATTGGGCCACGCACTCAGCTCAATATCTAAACAACGGAACTATATCCTTTCAGTAGATATATGGAGGAAATGCAAAAGCTAACAATTGTCAGTAGCGAAAACTTACCACACACACAAACACACAAAATAAGCAAACCTACCCACAATATTGACAGGACAATCAAAATATGTTTAAGTATTTAGATGCACTGATAACAGCTGAAGGAAGCTGTTAAAAACAAAAACACAATTGAACGGAGAATAATCCAAGTAAAATCCACATTTAACAAAACAGAAGAAGGTTACAAAACTAAAAATCATAGTTCATAGATAGTTTGTGCTGTTTCGAATTTAAATAAACGCCGCCCCTGATAATTTGTGTTGTTTCGAATACAAATAGATCTGGCAGTCTGTGCTGTTTCGAATGTAAATAAACCCCGCCCCTTGGTAGTTTGTGCTGTTTAGAATGTAAATAAACCCCGCCCCTGGTAGTTTGTGCTGTTTCAAATGTAAATAGACTCCGCCCCCCGGTAGTCTTTGTGCTGACTTCAGTAGTTTGTGCGTAAATAGACCTTCCCCCCCTCCCCGCCCTTTTTTTTTCTTAAAAAATAAAAGGAATAAACAGTTAGGAGAAAACATATGTCGAGTTGTTTGGTCACCAAAGAGTTGGTCGGTCAACAGGCTTAAAAGAAATTCCTTGATAACGCAAGGGTGGGGTTTTACAGAAGAGTGCTTAACATTCTTTCAGGTTAAATTCGACTTGAAGCGGAGAGGATAGAGTTTGTCGCATCGAAGGTCGTGGGTTCGTTTCACGGCTGCGTCGTTTGTTCACGAGTGTAAATTTTACAGAGATTCACGGTGATCATCACTGGAGCTACTGAGTTCGTGCTTCGAGAGAGACCGCGTTAAATGAGTATGCAATAAAATAGAACCCCTCACCTTTAACCTTTAGGCCTTATAAACAGACTAAGTCGTCCCCCGTGTGGGTTCCGGGGCGCTATTGTGGGGAAAACAAGAATAGACCCACTGCCTCCCCAAAAGCATGTCGTAAGAGTCGACTAAGTGGGGAGCTTCCTTTGAAGTCGGAGTGCATCTGCCTGAGAGGCAAGGATCAGCAGTCTGCATTTAATTGAATCAGATCTGTAAAACTGATGCACACGCAACACTCAGGTTCTGGAGCAGGACTGCAGTCCAGAAGTGGACGAACAACCAGAACTTTACGCCAGAGTGTACAGCTGGTGAACGCGAAGAAGAAGAAGAAGAAGAAGAAGAAGAAGAAGAAGAAGAAGAAGAAGAAGAAGAAGAAGAAGAAGAAGAAGAAGAAGAAGAAGAAGAAGAATACTAAGTTGTAAGAATAGCTAATCATCCAAATGATGCTGCTGCTGCTGCTGATGATGATGATGATGATGATGATGATGATGATGATGATGGCGATGATGAGGAGGATAATATTAATACAAAGTTCAATAACGGTGTCTATTTCTTATCGTTTCAGGTATTGCTGATATTTTTGGAAAGCTGGGCATTGGTTTCTTCGCCGATCTGGGTTATGTAAGACCGATTCGTATCGCCTGCATGTCCCAGCTCATAGTGGGCTTGGTGTCCCAGTTTACCGTTTTCTACAGAGGCTTTGGTTCTATGATCGGAATGGCAATAGCATTTGGAATTATGAACGGTGTTGTACAGTCACTGATGTCCCCTATGGTGATTGAACTGTTAGGGCTCCAATACCTGGCTCATGTTACTTCAGCCTTTTATCTGTGTATGGGTCTGTTCACGTTTGTTTTGAATGTGTCCGTTGGATCGATTAAGGATGCTACCGGATCCTTCTTTGGAGGTTTTAACTTTCTAGGAGGTATGATGTTGACAACTTTTGCGATTCTTCTCCTGGAGCCGTTGTTTGTGAGATGCAGTCGCAAGTCGTGTAAACGTGCGGAGAAGGTAACATAAAATGTTTCAAGACCAGTGGTTGTCAGTTGGATATACGAGCACACCCTGATGGTCGACAAAAGAAATTCTAGAGGTCAGTAACATCGCCACCGTATAACAGGCTACCTGACTGACTCTAACAGAAGGACTACAATGGCAGTCAAACAATAAAAATAGCAGAGGAGATAACCAACCAATGACAGAGACGCCATCAACAGGCAAAAAAAGCGAGGGAAAACCAACCAATCAGCAGAAAGACAAACCAACTAATCAGCAGAAAGACACACCAACCAATCAGCACACAGACGACGACCCTATACTCAGCACCAAGAAGACCCGTCTCGACAGGCATGGGAGACTAGAACCATCAACACCAAGAAATACACAACGAAATAATAGCACGACCAGCAACCATAATTATAACTGAAGCTATCTAGAACAGGCTAGCTCCCTGGGAAGTGGCTGAACTGGGCTATTTCAAACTGATGATGATGATGTCTAAAACACTACCGGCTCTAGCTGACGGGCCGTGCTGCTAACGTCATCGGGTAGGGCTAACGATGCGTTAACGCAGCGGTTCTCAACTTGGTTGCTGATGCACCCTGGAGTGCTGTGAGGCGGCACTAATCAAGAAAAGTCGGCTAAAAACTGTAAAACTATTAAGAAGGCGTGTAGATATTTAAGTTAAACTTTAAGTTGTCTTCCCTCGCCCCTGTCAGGCAAAGTTTATTTCTTGTTTGAGAACCGCTGCATTAAAGTAACGTTAGCCCGACCCGGTGACGTCAGCAGCTGGGCCCGTCAGATGGAGCCGGTCGTGTCTAAAACCTCCTCTCTCTCTCTCTCTCTCTTTCTCTCTCTCTCTCTCTCTCTCTCTCTCTCTCTCTCTCTCTCTCTCTCTCTCTCTCTTTCTCTCTCTCGTTCTTTTTTGTGTTTGTTTTGGAGATTCTGATTAAAGATTTACTTTCTTTTTTAAATATTACAATAACAGTGCGTATGAACAGCGGCTAGAAGCTCACCTGCGGATCGGAAGATCGTGGGTTCGGTTCCTCTAGGTCGACTCAGCCTTGGATGGGTACCAGGTGGAGTCCTGGGAAGTAAAAACGCAGGTGTGATGCTGACCACATAACCCGCTGAGTGTCTCGATCAGTCTATAAAGACAGGCTTAGCTCTATATGCTAAAACGCTCGAGGGCGTGGAGAGGATCCTTTCATTACGGGGAATTTGGCGGACCTTGGAAAATTAAATTTCCCGGGCGTCTCATCTTATTGGGAATCAGTGCATTGGACGTAGACAGTCGTGATGTTTCTAGATATTTTTTGTCATAGACAGTCGGCAGCTTGAGGATGTGTTAGGAGAAAGAATAATCTCGAGAATTTGGTTACAAGTAGCAATATTGATGGAAATGGAGCGAGATGAAGGCAAAGAGTTCAATTTCTGAATGAATTAGCCACATGGAAGTGGGGGGGGGGGGGGGGGGGGGGGGGGGAGGTAAGAACACTGCCCTGATCTGTGATTCTTATGATCGTGTCAGATGGCATAAACTCGAAGCATATCGGCAGCGCACATGATGATCATGATTTTGCTTAGGCTAACAGTAGTTGCATACATGTATGCACATCATCATTATCATCGAAGTCGTCGTTGTCATCATCATCATCGAAATAGAAATCGTCGTCGGTGACGTTATCGTTATCAACATCATCATTTATCATCATCAATATCATTGAAATTGTCGTCGTTGACGTCGTCATCCTCATCATCATTATCGTCGAATTCGCCCTCGGTTATGTCAGCATTATCATTATCATTATCATCATCATTGTAATGGAAGTCGTCTTCGTTGACGTCGTCATCATCAGTATCATCATCATGATCATCATCATCGAAGTCGTCGTCGTCATCCTCATTATCATTATGATTGAAGTCGTCGTCATCATCATCTTAGTCGTCGTCGTCGTCGACTTCGTCAACATCATCATTATTGAAGTCTTGACGAAGTTATGATCCTTGTCATCTGCCTTGACCGATAACGTAGACACTTGTGTCTCTTTGCACTCGTAGATCGTTGCTCTTGTTGTTATGGTCAGTTTTACTAATAATATACCTCTATGTCTGCTTCTGTCCCTGCGACCACCGACCGTGTCCTTGTCCTTCAAAATATCTCTGTTCTAATACAATAGTAAAGAACCCTTTCCATGCCTTCACATGTCCTGGGCATATAGGGCTGGACCCATATTTTATAGACCAATCGACACTTGGTATATTATATGGACAGCATCACGCTGACTACCTTTACTTTCCAGGACTTCATCTGGTACCCATTCAAGGCTGGGTCGACCTGAGAGCTAAAGTCATTTTTGAAAACAAAAGTCAGGTACCATCAGGACTTGAACCCACGACCTCCCGATCGAAAGACGAGTATCTAGCCGCTACACCACAGTGGCTCTCCTCTGTTTTCATAAGATGGTTTAAACTGTTCAGTGCCCGAGGGTCTCGGGAGCTGTCGGGGTGTAGCGGCTTGACGCTAGCCTGAGGATCTGAAAGTTGGTGGTTCAGGTACTGACGGAGCCAAACTAAAGTCAAGGGAAGCAAAGGTCGTCGGCAAGATAGTGTGCACATCACCCACCGCGTGTCGATTATTCTTTAAATTATAGGCCTAGCACAGTAGGTCTCAAACTTCCTATTGCCGCGACCCTTTAACACAGCTTCTCATGTTGTGGTGACCCTTTAACACAGTTCCTTATGTTGTGGTGACCCTCTAACACAGTTCCCCATGTTGTGGTGACCCTCTAACACAGTTCCTCATGTTGTGGTGACCCTTTAACACAGTTCCTCATGTTGTGGTGACACTTTAACACAGTTCCTCGTGTTGTGGTGACCCTTTAACACAGTTCCTCATGTTGTGGTGACCCTTTAACACAGTTCCTCATGTTGTGGTGACCCTTTAACACAGTTCCTCATGTTGTGGTGACCCTTTAACACAGTTCCTCATGTTGTGGTGACACTTTAACACAGTTCCTCGTGTAATGATGACCTTTTAACACAGTTCCTCGTGTTGTGGTGACCCTTTAACACAGTTCCTCATGTTGTGGTGACCCTTTAACACAGTTCCTCGTGTTGTGGTGACCCTTTAACACAGTTCCTCATGTTGTGGTGACACTTTAACACAGTTCCTCATGTTGTGGTGACCCTTTAATTCAGTTCCTCATGTTGTGATGACCCTTTAATACAGTTCCTCATGTTGTGGTGACCCTTTAACACAGTTCCTCATGTTGTGATGACCCTTCAACACAGTTCCTTATGTTGTGGTGACCCTTTAACACAGTTCCTCATGTTGTGGTGACCCTTTAACACAGTTCCTCATGTTGTGGTGACCCTTTAACACAGTTCCTCATGTTGTGGTGACCCTTTAACACAGTTCCTCATGTTGTGGTGACCCCCAACATTAACATTTTTTTCGTAGCTACCTCATACCTTCAGTGAATATGTTTTTTTTTCCCTGATAGTCTTATGCGACCCCTGTGAAAGAGTCGTTTGACCAATGAAAGGGTCGTGACCCATAGGTTGACAGCCGCTGGACTCTAGCACTACATGCCCATTACACCTAAAGGAGTGGAAAAAAAGGTTGTTGCGTATCCTTTACAGGACGTTGCAGAACCAACCCTAACAGCCCCTGGCTGTTGTGTGGTTTCTCTAGGCAAATTACGTCCAGTAGTTTGCCATTGCTTTCTGGACGGTCGGCTTTCTTGATACCACTGTCGAAACCAACGCAAGGCGCATTGCCCGCAGCTGGGATCGAACCCGGCATCCTGGCATTACGAAGCGAAGTGTTCGCATCGACTTAGCCACAGAGCCGACAAAGGCGTGGAAAGGGGCCCTATAATTTTTAACCAATGGTTTCTAATGTGATAAAAAAAATATAAAGGAAAACAAACATACGACGGAAAATCGTGATTGCATTATTTTCAAATGACAATATACGCAGAGGTATTTATCAGCTAGGGATGTTATTAACAACAACAACAACAACAACAACAACAACAAAAGGAAGAGAGCACATCATTAAGTAAAAGTAAAAAGTAAAGATCCCTTTTCACGCCTTTCGGCGCATCGGGCATATGGGCAGAGCGTCCCATATTTTTACAGACCATCAGCACTCGGAGGGTAATGTGGTCAGCATTACGCCGGCTGTCTTTACTTTCCCAGGACAGACCATCCTGGTACCCATTTTAGGCTGGGTCGACCTGCGACGTCCCATACAACGATAAAAATCCACGCAGCCTGCAGTGGGTTTCGATCGCGGTATGCTGGTTTACGAGTCGGACTCGCAACGCCTGAGCCACGGACGCCGCAGAGCACATCATACTTAGGGGAAATCACGACATAAAGATTCACGACCATACTTGTCGCTGTCCCGATTGCTATGATGTCGATTCTTAATTCCACATTCAACGTGTCACCACTTGGTGGTGAACTGATGTATGTCAAGCTTGATGTTGTGAGGGCTCTTTGGGAGCGAATGAACAGTGCCGAGGTACAGATACATCATTACGGTCTGAGGAGAATGGCGCTGCGAGAAGTTACAAGGGGATCTGGCTGACGCTTGACACCCAGGGGAAAGGCGAGACGGATATACAATCAGACAGTTACTGATACCATCGGAATTTAACTCTTAGCTTGCTGCTGAAGATGTGGATGGAGCGCATATCGGGGTGTCCCGAGTGCCGTGATGTCGATTCCTAATTCAACATTCAACGTGTTGTTGTTTGGGATCCAAAGTGTTAGGGACACTGTCTTCTTCTGGTGTTAGCTTTCTGATTTAGACTGATAGACCAACTCTCGTCTGACAGTGCAGTAATATATATAAAACGGGTGGCTTGCATGGTACTGTGGGTTTTGATCCGCCTACTGGTCCAGTATTTCAGGATCTCCTGAGAGGGAAAGTTTGTTGTTCCATTCAGTTTCCCGCTGGGGGTTGAGAACCCAGCCTTCCACTGGACTGCTGACAAGAGCAGGGTTCACTACGTGAAGAGGTGAGGTAGACTTGAGCAAGAGACGTTAAAAAACATTAAGAGTCTTGTATTGCGCAGCATTGCTCCATTGGGACCCAAGACACTGTCTGTGCGTTAACCTTCTGCTTTCGTTACTTGTTTTATTTGTAATCATTATTTTTTGGGGGAAGCGCCCCGACACACTGTCCAGATGCTTGCCTGCTGCCCAGAGTAGGTTAACATATGTCGTCCACTCATGGGATGCAATGTTTTGTTTGAAGCCACGCCTTGGCTTCTGCCGGAGGCCTTGAATATAGATAGCCCGGGTATATATATGGCCTAGACATAGATATGGTCTAATGACTGATAGGGGTTTCTAGGACATCTCCACGGGGGATCCTCATCTGCATGGTGGCGCTCTGTGTCACCGGGTGTTTATCGCTTGTGTGCTGTCCTAATGGGGTACACCTACCTACCTACCTACCTATCTACCTACCTACCTACCTACCTACCCGGACCAGAAAGTTTAGGGTCAAAATCCACACATAGACCCCCCCCTCCCCCCCCCCCCACCTCCCCTTTACAATTTAGATTAGATCCAGTGGCAGCCCAGCTTAAAATGGGTACTAGGCAATCTCATCGGAAGTAAAGGCGAAAAGCATGATAACATCAACCACGAAGTGCAGATTGGTCAATAAAAATATAGGTCTTTACTTGATGCCCGATGTGCCAAAGGCATGAATAGGATTGTTTACTTTTATTTAAATACACTTTTCTTAAGTTCCTTTTTGTTTGCTTGTCTGGAGCAATTTTTGTTTCGATTAAAAAAATTTATCATCATTCTTGTTGTCAAAGCATTCGCAACATTTATTTCTAAAATCATATCTTCGCGGTCTAAACTCTTCTGATGTGTTCGGTCACATTCCAAGATATGCTGTCATAGAGCAGAAATTGTTGTACAACGTGTTTAATTTCTCTCTCTCTCTCTTCACTCTCTCTCCTCTCTCTCTCTTTCTCTCTATTTCTGTCTCTCTCTCATCCACTCTCACATGCACATTTAATTCATTTTCCTTTAAAGTCGGAGCGCCTGTGTTTGAGAGACAAAAAAGCCAACAGTAAGCATACAAGTAAGCCAAATCTGTAAAACGGATGTGCATGCAAAACTCAAGTTCTAGATCAAGACCACAATACAGCTGTGCAATACTGCAGTGTTCTTCAACAAATGGGCCGTGGTCCCTGTGGGGTGCAACGGTAAGATACAGATGGTCTCCCATGCATGTTCTGCCTTATCACTTAACGGGGTAGAGAGAGTATCTTTTTTTCTCTTTGAGGGTTACAGTCTGCAGGATTAACACCTCAAGGATGAGAATCAAACAGGTACAAATCAGGGGAACCCCGTTCAGCCGCGCAATCCAGTTATATCTGGGAAAATGGGAATACGTAACTTGTTGGTTGGTTAAATACCTTATGTAATAATTGTACATGTGTATAACCAAATTATCGTGCCCGACTTCATCCATGAACGACCAACATAGACGTGGTCTACTGAATGGACACAATCGTTGTTAATACCGCTGCCAAAGAAAGGAAATATGAAAAGATGCAGCAATTATATAACTATTAGTCTTACTACCCATGCAAGCAAAATAATGCTAAAGATACTGCTTAACAGACTGAAAACAAAGTCTGAAGAAATACTAGCCGAAGAACAGGCCGGTTTCCGGAAAAATAGAAGCACCACAGAACAAATTGTCAACATTAGAACGATGATAGAAAAACACCTACAACATCAACGCGACCTATGTCCCAACTTCATCGACCTGACGAAGGCATTTGACCGTGTGTGGTATGCTGGGCTCCTGAGAAATGTAAACTTCGATAGCAACATCATAGACACCATTGAAGCACTTTATAAAGATGGAAGCAGTGCAGTAGTAGTAGTAGTAGTAGTACCTTTTACCCCACTAGGACAATGTGCCACCATGTGGATGAGGATCACCGTTGAGAGGTCCCAGAAACTGCGTTTAGCCTTTAGGCCATATTTATGGCCCGCCTATATTGCGGCTCCTGGCAAGAGCCAGAGTAGGGCTTCAAAAAGCGAAAAATTTCATCCTAAAAAAGACGAGAAGTATATAAGCAGTGCAGTAATCATTCAAAATGACATAGGAAAATGTTTCAAGACCGATGTGGGAACCATAAAGTGTTGCTTACTATCCCCTGTCCTGTTCAATTTGTATTTTCCACACATAGTGAGAGAAACAATAGAAAATCATGAAACATTTATATCCTTTGGCGGAAGACAACTGTGTAATTTACGTTTTGCAGACGATATAGAACTCAGGGCTGGTTTCGATACAGAACTCCAAGAACTTATTACAAAATTAGAGACAGTCTGCTGTAAATATGGCATGGAAATTAATGCCGAGAAAAGCAAGACTCTGGTAAATAGTCATAATAATCAAGTACCTACCAACATACAGAGAAAAAGGAACAAACTAGAAGAAGTTAAAACCTTTAAATATCTTAGCTCCCAAATATGTATTGATCGCAGCTGTACCAGAAAGATCAAGACTTGATAAGGCAACAGCCGCGATGTCGCAGCCGAATATGATGTGGAAGAGCAAAATCAACATCGCAGTCAAGGTCAATATTTACAAATCACTGATCTTGTCTTTTTTCCTGTACGGATGTGAGAGTTGGACTTTTACTATGGAAATGGAAAGGAGGATTCAGGCTTTCGAATGCAAATGCTAGAGGCACATTTTACGAAATAGTTATTAAGAACACAAAACTAATAAAATTGTCAGAGACAAAATATTCAAATTGGCAGTGGTGAAACGGCACAAGCTAGCTTGGTTTGGGCACGTGGTGAGACATGATTCGATTGCAAAGACTGTACTTCAAGGAACACAGGGGAGGGGGTGTGAGGGGAGGGAAAAGAGCGGGGGGGGGGGGGTGTCTGAAGAAGCCGAGGGCAAAGAAGAACATGGAATGACAACATAAAGAAATGGACAGGGCTAAGTTATCATACTTATTCATCAAGTGGAAGACAAGAGAAAAATTGCGGGTTTTATATGCTAGTGCTTCCATCAATACACCTTCACGACCCGAATGTGTCAAGGTTTATGTTATGTTAAAAAGAAAGGGACAGATGCACTAAATTGCTGCGTACCTCACTGTTTTATCAAAATTGTTCGTTGCCCTAAGGGAGATAACTGACGAAATCACCACGCTCAGTCTTTCTGTTTCATTACGATGAAGGTTTCCAACAAGCAAACACACAATGTGTGTTTTATTTAGCCGAAATGCGCATCAATCGCATTCAAGCTGTAAACCACAACACATAGTAAACCCATTTTACCATTATTTTAATGGCGAAAGCAGAAGAAGAGAAAAAGAAAAGGAAGAAGAAGAAAAAGCAGAAAAAAAAAAGAAATTGAAAAATATAAAAAGAACGGGAATAACGAGAGCAATGGCAAACTACAGAAGGTAAATCTGCTAGTTTAAAACAAAAAAAAACCGACCATTGAAAACAACTCAGGAACACAAAGTGGTCAAAATGTGAAAATAACAAAAGAAAATACAATAAGAGCGAAAGCAATTAAACACTACAGCAAAAACATTCAAGTAAATAAATAATAAAAAAAATAATAAGCACAAGAACGAAAATAAGAATAAAACAAACACCAGTTACATTGTCCCTTAATCCCACAAGACCGTTGAGAAAGAACACCAGGCTGGTGGAGCCTTAAGGGTGTTCAATTATCGCTTCTCTGGAGGTTTAACCGGCTATCTGGGGTTTGCACTGTAGTTCTGCCAATCAGACTGAGAGTCTGCAATTGCACGATGTTCAAATCTTCAGGTAGCAGCCCGGATGGCAAACGGAGATGTGGAAAAATAAAAATTAATTCAAAGAAAAAGAAAATTAACAAGAAAAATGCTTCCCAAGTCATCATCATCGTTTTTTTAGAGCGGGTTGGTTAACAATGAAAAAAAAAATTGTTAAAAGACTTTTAAAACTACCAAATCACAATTAAAACATGAGACAAAAACAAGTACACCCGAATGACTAGACATATTGACTTCTTCAAAGAATTGTTGGCGCCTTTAGACCAATACATCTTATTTCAGCAAATCAGATTCGTTGCCTTTTACGACATGCTAATGAAGGGAACAATGAGTGCCGATCAATACACTATCTGTTACTTGATTAATGAAAGAAGCAGCGGGTCTATCATTATTCCCCTAAATGTGGCTCCCGAGCTCCACCAGAGAGAGAGAGAGAGCTAGACATGAACAATGACATAAGAACTTCCGTCCTAATACTTTGCTTTTCCTCTCTGTTAGCTGATTGGCTCAGTCGTTGTGGCCTGACCCAGTTTTCAATACTGCTGTGCAAATCCTGCATCAGGGATAAATCATTTTTGTTTTCACCGAACTAGGGCGTGACTTGTATCTTAATACAGCTGCATACAAGTGCTCTGATTTTTTTTTCATTTAATCCTGCCATAGATGACATTTGATATATTTATAAGTAATCCTCCCAATGAAATTCAAAGGAAATTTTGCAGGCCACTTTTACAACGCCCACTCTTTTCCCAAACGCAAGTGACCTTAGTGGAATCAAGGTCACTGCACGCAGTTGCGGTAGATCACAGCTTTCTCCAGAATACAGTCGGTCGTGTGGTAGATCTAGGAAAGGTAAAGAAGAGGAAGCGAGTTAGTCACCTCAGCATATAAATATTGCATAATCTTAAATATGGTGGGGTAGTGGTCAAATGCTTTTTCTCAAAACACCACGTAGTGGGATAGGAATTAATGAGTACGATAGAGAGAGAGAGATAGATAGATAGATAGATAGATAGATAGATAGATAGATAGATAGATAGATAGATAGATAGATAGATAGATAGATAGATAGATAGATAGATAGATAGATAGATAGATAGATAGATAGATAGATAGATAGATAGATAGATAGATAGATAGATAGATAGATAGATAGATAGATAGATAGATAGATAGATAGATAGATAGATAGATAGATAGATAGATAGATAGATAGATAGATAGATAGATAGATAGATAGATAGATAGATAGATAGATAGATAGATAGATAGATAGATAGATAGATAGATAGATAGATAGATAGATAGATAGATAGATAGATAGATAGATAGATAGATAGATAGATAGATAGATATATATATATATATATATATATATATATATATATATATATATATATATATATATATATATAGAGAGAGAGAGAGAGAGAGAGAGAAAGGGGAAACTAAGCGACATCATTAGTGGAGTCCTGTAGCGACATCAGGAACAGCCGTTTCAAGGTCAAGCTGCAGAATACAGGTCAAATTCTATAAGCTGTAAAAATAGATATCTGAAAGCAGCATTTAGCGCACCACCCAAGTACACACAGCATGCCTCATAAATGGAACGTGTTGACCTCTCTGTGACTTTTCAGTCTGACAAACTACCTACTGCATTTCTGCAAACTTCTTGCAAGCGTAGGAACAAACGTATGCATTCTTTTCCTGTCAATTCCTAAAATAAAACGTAAAGTTCCCTTTTCTACGCCTTTAAGCGTATTGAGAATATAGGACTAGACCTATATTTTTTGTAGACCAATCGGCACAAGATGGGTGATATGGTCAGCATCACGCCGGCGGATTTTACTTCCCACGACAGCACTTGGTACCCACCCAAGGCTGGGTCGAACTGAAAATCAAGGTCGTTAATTCCTAAAAGTGAAGACAAATTCCTTGTGTGGGTTTTTGGGATCCATATTATGGAAAAAATGATAAACCCACTGCCCTCTAACAAGCATGCCGTACAGGCAACTAATTCGGTTGACTGCATCTGTGTGAGAGGGAACGAAGCAGCAACATGCATACAAATAAGTAGGATCTGTGAAACGAATGTGCACATAATATTCAAGTTTTGGAACAGGACCAAAGTCCAGAAGTGTGCGAACAACCAGAACTTTCCTCATGTGAACGCTAAGATAAAGAAGAATAATGCAGAATTTAACTTTTCCCGCGTGGGTTCCGGGGCACCATTTGAGGTGAAATAGGGGTGAGACGGGGTGCTCTCTACTTCTTAACAAGCATGTCGTAAAAAGCAACTAAGTATTGCCTTGCGGACATCGAATGTACTGGGTCCAATGTTGTAGATGTCGCTGCCCTTGATGTAAACCACAACACAGAGAGCCAAATGCTTTTTTAAATTTAACAAAGAAGAAGACGAAGAGGAGGATTGAAAGAATGAAGAAGAAGATGTGTATCTGGTAATGAGAGATATTTTGTATAATTAGGATTCTCAAACTGACACAAACCTCCATGGAAACTTTTAATTTAGTAGAAAACAGACAATAATTATCTGAGAAAGGTCAATGAAGAATGCAAAGAGCACGAACTGCCTATTCGTCCCCCGAGAGACGTTTCTAGATATGCTCCAGATATTAATCTGCTTCACTTTTCTCCTCGCTTACTGGCAAATGAAAACTATGCGAAGTGTCCCCATAGAGCAAAATTTATATCGATTGGTAATGACAAAATATAACGTCGCACGCAAATATATGTTTCATTGAAATTGTATTTTATATCCCTCGCCCCCCGCAACATATTTTTTTTTAATGCGCACTGATTATGTAACATTGTGTGGAATTGTGAGTAATTGTCGCTCTCTTGAAAATACATTTCACGATTATGATAGATACAGTAAGAATGGTTGCAATGATTTTATTGCAAAACCTTGAGCAGAGAGAATGAAAGAAAAAGAGCTGTCGTTGTGTCTCTAGCAAGAAGGCGGAACTTGAGAAAGTAGGTCTGCTGGCGCATGCGCACATCATTGTCCTTCTTTAGATGGCGTCGTGGATGGTCTTTGAAGAGTCTGAAACGTGACTGTTAAGTCTCAATTCTGGCGGATTTCTAGCTGAACGCCCATGAATCGGTATGTTTTGGAGGTTGGGATGAAACGCCCAGCAGGTGAAACATGTGTGGCAGGGTATCTTAGCACAAAATCTGCAAATATTCGCGGTTTATTGCGATATCGGCCTTGGCGTCAAAGATTCCAGGCAGGCAGAAACCGAGAAGAAAATCCTTCTGCAAGCACCACTACCGGTTGATGACCTGTTTCCGGTGTGAACAACGTCGGGGGTTTGTTATTTTCGCCCAGAAAGATGATTTTTGTTGTCATGGCTGTTGCAAAAAGTAGTGTGGACTAAATGCGCTAGCTCTAACACAAGTAAGGGATGAGGTAATGAATGATGAAATTGGGATGTGTTGTCAGTAGCGATACTTGATTAAATCGCATTCCAAAGTTAGCCACTAGATTTCGAACATCAAGGAACACGAGCGTGTTATTCAGTTCTTGATCGGTCTAGCTACAGGGAGCACATTAATATTATTTATAAAATTATTATGTTACGCAGACCTCAGCTTTTTTCCGCAGAAGGTAGTTTAGTGTAGATACACAAAATGTGCAGTACATGTGGTCTGCTCTTTTTTATATTATAGTTTTCCATTATGATAGATACCATACATTCATTTCATACATGAGAAAGAAGATAATTTGAATTTCATCTATTAATTAGAATAGATGAATTATGTGAATGAATAAACTACTATGAATGTCTGTAATGTATAATGACACAACAAAACAGTAACCATGATTTGATTTGATTGGTTTTTTATTGAAAAAAAAAGGGTGTTGGGGCTGACAGTGGCTATAAAAGGTGCTGGTACTCACCATAATCATAATGTGTCTATTAATTAAGTATTATAGTAGTGCTGAAAGAAAGATGCCCTAATTCAGGTACTGAGTACCAATATTCATTGCATACTCATACTGCAAGAAACAAGTCCTGATAATATCAGTGATATATTACGATGCATATTGTGAACAGTGGATACCTTGCTTAGAAACAAATAAAGATGAATTTGAAAGTTGAAAATCAAAATTTTCCATAGATTAGATTAGATTCTGACGATTGTTGGCAATCGTTTTCTCATTCAGCTCACATGATCCCCATTTCTTCTTCTTTTTCGCATTCACCAGCTGTAAACTGGCAGAAAGTTCTGGTTGTTCATTCACTTCTGAACTGCAGTCCTATTCTAGAACCTGAGTGTTGCATGTGCATCCATTTTACAGATCTGACTAATTTGTGTGCAGACTGCTGGTTCCTTGCCTCTCAGGCAGATGGTCCGACTTTGAAGTAAACTCCCAATTAGTCCACCCTTACGACATGCTTTTTGGGTAGGCAGTGGGTCTGTTCTTGTTTTCCCTATAACAGGGCCCCAGAACCCACACGGGGAAGATCCCAATTTGGGAGCCACCTATTTATTTTCATACATTCATTCACACAGATTCCATAGAAAAACTGAATACTGAATAGAAAGAATACTTTCCACATGAGCTGTCTAAGACACATTCTTGGTGTATCGTGACGAGACCTTGTCACCACTGCCAATAATGATGTTTCTGCTGAAGCAGATTATTTTCCTATGAGGAAATGATTTTTAACTGGTTGTTTGCCAAATTTCAACAAATTAACCAACTGTTACAGAGTTGGAAATTTTTAGAGTTGAGCGCAAATTATGGAATGTACTATACCGATCAACTTCTCTTGAAACCAGACAGTAAAAGATGGACTATTAACGTTTACAAAAGGACTAATGCACAAAATATATAGGAGACTTCTGAGAGAAAACCAGCCACAGTATAATTAGAGAATCAATGTTTTTATGCAGACTGTGATGACCCTGCATTGTATAGTCTCCACGCTAACAGCAGGCCAAACAGAAAACCCGTGCAAGGGCCCACAGCGAGGGATATTCGGAGCTAGAGATATGAACTAGCCAAAGCCTGAGGTTGACTCGTCATCAGTTCAGAACCAGAGCTTGAAGAAGACAGTTGAGATGTAGTAATTAAAATGTCTTAAACGTCGGGTGGAAGATCATTGCGGATGTATTGTGGAAATGAGTAGCGATGGTGATGAATAACTGTGAAATGTGAGAATCGTTAAGAGTAAACTGATAGAATGTATATTTAGAAATTAACCGCATCATTAATCTTCAGAGGTGTCTGCGAGGCAGAGTTATTATAAGTGAACCGGCTTCCTTAGAAGAAGATTTTTTACACAGACTGTGTGTTGCGGAGACTGTCACTTTCACATTGGACTTGACAGTCATGATGACCAAAACCAGTGCCCAGCTCTATTGTCCATGATGGTCACCTACGATATACACTGTGATATATTTGGGAGAAACAGTAGATGCCTTGCTTAGTAACAGATGAATTTGAAAGTTGAAAATCAAAATAATATCGTGCATAGGTTCTGATGGTAGCTAGGTGTCCTTTCTTGCTTACTAACAGATGAACTTGAAAGTTGAAAATCAAAATAATATCGTGCATAGTTCTGATGGTAGCTAACTGTCCTTTCTTATTTCAACCCATCCCAATTTAGGAGCCTTCTTTTTATTTTATTCATTTATTTGTATAGTTCCCTTTAGTAAAATATCAAAAACCATATAAATAAGATTTAAAAGATAAAATTATCTTTTTACCTGTTTAACAATTACATTATTGTGTTGTTAGGGTGGCACTTTGACTTTGTTAGTGTTTCAGATATCATTGGGGCAAATATAGCTTCACTCTGTTTCTGAATCGGATGTTTAACAAAGCGCCGGAACTCTGCGGGCTGAGGTCACCCCACCCCCCATTTATTCTGCAGTGTCCTTTAAAGGCATATGAGTAACAACTTTTTTTTTTTAAATAATGTTTTTTTTTAAACTCTTTTCCTCCGTGACAGGTATGGAGTCATCCCAGCCAGAAAATGGTTTGGTGATTGAGAGACTATCCATGGGAAAGGTGTGCAATGTTGCTGAAATTGAAAGCAAAGTCACCTGTAATGGAACTGTAAAAATTGTCATGGAACTGGGCAGTGCTTCACATTGTGACAACAGTCATGCCAGAGGGGACTCCGCTGCTTGCCGGAAACCACAGGCGCTGTCTATAGAAGCAAACACCACAGAGAATGGTGTTGATGACAGGGGCAAACTGGATGGCACAGGTGACGGTAGAGAGAAGCAAACTTCTTGGACATCACCCAAGAGTTTACAAGAAGATAATGAGAATCGAGAAAATGGTACAGAATCACAAGTGCAGGATTGTCTGGTAGAAGTGTCAGGACAAGAAGATACCAGCATTGCTTGTAATCTGCCTACTAGCAGCTCTGAAGAAGAAACACATGATGATAAGCATTTGAGAAAGGATGTTATAGAAGAATTTCCAGACTTAGGACTAAATAAATGTGAAACGTCATGTGGTGTAGTCCTAAATACACATGAAGCAGATGTTGTTTGTTTAAATCTCGTTGAGGCGAGTGCATCAAATCTGGGTGAGATAGTGGAGCAGAAAGATGATGATAATGAAAAGGACACTGTCACCGATAGCACCGAAAAAGACTCCCCGAGGGCAGATAAAAGTGATAGCATTGATAAACAGTTCGATATTCCACCCCCAATATTTGAAGACATCACAGATGAAGAGGATGAAGAATCTTTTGAGAATATAGAGTTGGAGCTAGATGATTTAATAGAGCCAGCAGAGTTTTCCAGAAGCAGCGGGGGAAGTGAGAAGAGCAAAGGTGACGCACAAGTGAATGCAGAAGAGTCATCATCTGACCAGGATGGAGAAGTTAAAGAGTCATTTTTTGAGCAGCCCAGCAACGATAAGAAATACTGCCTTAGTGGATCTAGCACGGAACTAGTTTCATTAGAAAAAGATGGGTCAACTCCCTTAAGTGATAGACCACCTGTTGAAAAGGATTTGAGTGATAATAATTCAGTGGCTTGTGCTACTAAAGAATCTGATGAGTTAAAAAAGCCTTCTCCAAGTTCTGGGATTATGCCAGGTGACCTCACAGAAAAAGAAGACAAGGATTCAAAGATATATACCATTTTGTCATCGTCCAATTTATTTAAGGCAGCAGCTAGTGATTCAGGTGATGGTGACCACACTCATAAACAGAAGCTCACAGCCAGAAAATCTGGCAAGCCCATCATCCAGACTGACAGTTTAGCACTGAAAACTATAGACCTTCACCCTATCAAAAACATCACAATGAAATTATCGGATGTCCAGGAAGCATTAGACTGTGATCCCTTACTGGACAGCGGTAGTGTACATTTCCGAACTTCTGAATCACCTTCCAACACAGCCGCCGATTTCAATGATCCCTCGGTGCTATCTGAAATTAATTCAGGAAAAATGTTGACTAGTCTTAAAAAGAAGAGGAGAAAGAAGAATTATGACTTTCCAGGGTGTAAGAAAAAGTTGAAACGACCAAGATCAGATGAATTAGAAAGCATAGGATCTTCTGCCGATAGTGTCTCTTTATCTGATGGTGATCTGCAAGATACAGATCTGCAGAGGGAGACCATATCTCGCGTGGGCAGCGGCGCTGGAACCATTAAATCAGACTCTGCCATTGATACACTCATGAAAAATTCACACTTAGGCTTCTCAAAGAAAGCAAAATCTTCTAGCGCATCATCTTCCTTAGTAACGCCAGCGTTGATCACTTCGTCATCTTCATTATTACAAACCTCGTCAGCGCCCTCGTTATCAAAGCCAGCACAGTCGAAATCTAACAGTAAGATGAAGTCCGTGCTGGACATGTTGCATGCAAGAAGCAAGCAGAAGGCGGAGCAGGAGGAGAAGACTGCCTGCAACACGGTCAAGACCATCTGCGTCACCACCAGTGCAACATCAACAACAACAACAATTGTAAGTTGCAAATTTTGGTTGTATTTGTCAGCGTATCGATAGATTTATTATGATTCTGCTAGAACATCAACAACAACAATTGTAAGTTGCAAATTTTGGTTGTATTTGTCAGCGTATCGATAGATTTATTATGATTCTGCTAGAACATCATCAACAACAATTGTAAGTTGAAAATTTTGGTTGTATTTGTCAGCGTATCGATAGATTTCTTATGATCCTGCTAGAACAACAACAACAACAATTGTAAGTTGCAAATTTTGGTTGTATTTGTCAGCGTATCGAAAGATTTATTATGATCCTGCTAGCCATTGTAAATCCTTTTCTGTCGTCCAAAATTTATTGGGTTCGTATCTGCATCTGATTAATTTTCTTCTGCACATTCTGTAAAATCTGACGGAAAGTTCTGGATGTTCGCTTAGTTCTGCACTTGTCTTGTTCCAGAACTTGAGTATTGCATGCACATCCATTTTACAGATCTGGCTTTTTTTTAAATATACAGACTGCTGACTCCCCACCTCTCAGGCAAATGTACACCGACTTCGAAAGAAGTTTCTGTTTATTTGCCTTTTATGACATGCTTGCTAGGGGGCGGGAGATTGTTTAATTGACCTGGGTCTCCAAGGTTGACTCAGTCTAAGATAGTTACCAGGAAGTATGTTGGGGATAAAAGCTGCTGACATAACACGGGCCACATAACCCAATTTTACCAGCAGAACCCCATGACTCATATTGTGACTATGAAGCTTATGATTTCTTCTTTATGGTAGTGAAACTTTATCAACTTAATCACACCAGGAGAAATGGCTAAATAGCTTTGATTGTACATTTTAAAGGTAATCTTTATGGCATATTAGACATCACTATAAGTGCACCTATCTCCTCCTGAGTATCTCCAAGTGTTTTTAGGCTAATAACTTCCATTCTGTTCTGGTTGATGTAACGACGAAAAATTATTTTCCACGAAACTGAAAGCCTCACATTTTTAGGCTCTCGTAATACCTTGATGATGTCTCTGCTGTCCGTAGGTGGCCCATTCTTGATAGTCGCACTGCCAAGCAGAATGTCTGTTCTATATAGCTTTTATATGCAATGCTCCCTATAAGGGTTCCGAGATCCTATAGTAGGGAAAATAATAATAGACCCACTGCCTACCCAAAAGCATGTTGTAAGAGCTTCCTTCCAAGGCGGAGTGCATCTGCCTGAGAGGCAGGGAACCAAAAGTCTGCATACAGAGTCAGATATGTAAAACAGATGCACACACAACACTCTAGACTGCAGTCCAGAAGTGGACGAACAATCAGAACTTTCCGCCAGTTTACAACTGGTCAACACGAAGAAGAAAGAAGAAGATATGCGATGCTTACAAAGAATACTTGGCATTTTGAGCAGAACAAGATATCAAACACTGAGGTATTGGAAATAGCGGGTATCACATGTTTTCTCAGTGCTGAGTCTCAGAGGTTTTAATGGCTAGGATACACTTGGGAGAGAAAGAATGAAAATCTCTAGATCAGAGGTTCTCAAACTTTTTTCGCGGCTGCACACTTGTTGAGCAAAAAAAAAAAAACAGGAGGGAAAAAAACAGTGCACATTTAATGTTAAGTTGTCTTTAGTGCAATAAATAAAACTGTTGGGATGAATTTTTCATTATTTCTTTTCTGTATATGGGAAGTTTAGTTAATTTTACCCTTAAACCACTTGACTCAGAAAGTTTGCTCCTGTATCTTTTTTTTTTTCAGTGTAAGAGTTTGTTGAGAATGCACTGCAGCCTTACCAGTTGCATTGTTTTCTGCATACACCTGCATCCAGAACTCTTCTCGGCTTCCTTCTTGTGTTTCTGTTGTACACTGCTATCTTCTGAATACTCCTGCATCCAGAACTGTTCTCGGCTTCCTTCATGTATTTCTGTTGTACACTGCTATCTTCTGAATACTCCTGCATCCAGAACTCTTCTTGGCTTCCTTCATGTATTTCTGTTGTACACTGCTATCTTTCCTAAACTCAGGCAGTTTAAAAAAAATTCTTTATTATTGCTGCGGAACCCCTGGCACACGCTCGTGGCACCCAGTTTGAGAACCGCTGCTCTAGATGACACCCTGTATGGTCAGTTACAGGTGGGCCGAAGATGTAGAGGTCAATCTCTACTGAGAAATACATTTTCTTTTTCAAGCGGTACATGAGTGATACAGGACTGGGAAAGATTAGAGGCAGTAGGATGCCATGGGCAGTGTTTCATGGAATGGGAGAATCAGAAAGGGAATAGGGATGAAGGAAAACAGTGAAGGCAGATAAGGTCAGAGCATCGCTTCTGAGAAGTGTGTTGAATACATGCTATGACAACAGTGGACCTGAAGTCCCATGCTCTTACTGTGAAAGACTTCTCTTGATGTAAGCGGGTTTTGCCAGCCATGGGCTGCGATTTCCATACCACATCTTTTTTGTGTTCATCAACTATAAACTCCTGTGGACATTTCTGGTTTGCCCACTTCTGGGCTTTAGTCTTGTTATTCCAAAACGTGAGTTTTGCATGCACTTCCATTTTACATATCTGGCTTGTATGCAGAGTGTTAGTTCTTTGCCTATCTGGAAGAGGCACTTTGACTTTGGAAGAAGCCCCTAATTGGTCGACTCTTACGGCATGCTTATTATGAAGGCAGTGGGGCCTCAGAACCCACACAGGAACGTACCACCTTATAACACTGTCGTGTGGAAAGACAGATAGTTGCCAACAAGAAAAAACCATCATTGTAATGCAATAGTTAACATGCTTGCCTACCAACCTGGTGGTCATAGATTTGAATCCCCATTCAGGCGGATGTTTTCATTAGACCTGGTCTACCAGGTTGTCCTACCCTAAATTGTATGTGCAAGGTGGTGTTCTATGAAATAAATACCCCAAAAGCTGGATTGTTTAGAGCATGTCAGGCGCCATGGTGGTCTGGAGAGAGCAGTCACTGAGGGAATACAAGGCAGAGACAAGCTTCCTCAAAGGTGGATACAGGGTACTGAATATGCACACAGGGCTGGAGAATTGGTTAGACATTCGGGTGTGCCGTGAAGAGAGTGACATTCCGTAAGGGGCATGCTGATATCACCCACTGAGTGCATATCAGTTACATAAATATAATAGGCTGGAGATCTACTGATGCCTTATTTTGTAGACCTCAACTGACTATTACCTGGTCATCTAGTATAAAGTATTATTACTAGACTGCTCAACCAGGAAAGGAACCTTATTCTCTCTCTTTCAATACACCTCCTTCTTTGTCTCTCTTTATACCTCCTCCACTCACTCCGTCTTCTCCCCCAAAATCAGCCCATTACATAAATGTAGGAGTTGACATTATAAGCCCATTACACGTCGAGGCCTGAAACAGGCCCTTTACTTGTTGCAGAGATTACATTTAATGATGTTCCTCTTGTTGGTTCTGGGGCTCCATTTGTGGGGGAAATCAAGAATAGACCCCACTGCCTGCCCAAAAGTGCGTCATAAGAATGGACTCCTTGGAAGCTTCCTTTAAAGTTGGAGTACATCTGCCTGAGAGGCAAGGCATCAAAAGTTTCCATGCAGATGAGTCAGACCTGTGAAATGGATGTGCGTGCAACACTCAGTTTCTGGAACAGGACTAGAGTTCAGAAGTGGGCGAACAACCATAACTTTCTTCTGGAGTTTACAGCTGGTGAACACAAAAAAGAAAGGTTTAATGATGTGCAGCGACCTTCAGTTACCCATGTACATTTTTGTTTCAGCTTGTGTCACCACCACCTAACAAACCTATTGTTGAAGGTATGTTTGCTGTTTTTGATGGTTTATGTTATTTCTCTAACCTTTTTCCTTGAGGTGACAGAGGAGTATGGCATGTCCTGATGGCTGAGATGTAAGTTAAAAGTTATAGAGATGGACTTCATTGTGTCATATTATCCTATATAGCTTTCTCAGTAGAACAACTAACAGCATGCAGAGAACATGAAGCACAAACTCTATAGCTGCAGTGATGATCCCAGTGGATCTCATTAAAAACTCATGGACAGATAAATGTCTGAAATCAACCTGCGACCTACAGAGTGCAAGGTGAACAACTTGACCACTTCACCACAGAAATCCCCCAGCGAGCCATCCTGGTGGTTGTGTAGCTGCTGGTTGTTCCGACGTAGAAAGTTTGGGACCAGACACAAGGAGACAAGAACATTCTACTTTGGGAACATTCAATAGACTGGGGAAGGCAGATCTGTGCAAAGAATGTTTTATTTACCTCTTGACATTTGAAATTGCTTCAAATTTCTTGGCATCCAGAATGAGTAATTTAGATACTTTTAAAGAGACTAAGGCTGAAAGATAACCATACTTATCACAAACAGCTGATCACAAACATAATGAGGCAGTCGATGTATTTTAGCCAGAAAGAGGCAGTCAATGTATTTTAGTGCAGTCAGTGTATTGTAGCCAGAAAGAGGCAGTCGATGTATTGTAGACAGAAAGAGGCAGTCGATGTATTTTAGCCAGTTTATAAGAAAAACAGTTTCAGAATATATACGGAAGTAATTGGATGATTCCTTGCGTGAGCCAAGTACAAGAGCACCTGTATTGGCTGTGCATTTGTGGAAGCCTCCTTGAATGGTGGGGAATGCTCATGTTCTGAGCCCGGCTTTTTTTAAGGGTTTATCAGCATCACTAGGCTGCTCTGGACCAGCTGTGAGTTGGGGAGGGGGCGGGGAGATATGTGGACTAGAAAGCAAAGATACTCACAAAGAAGTTGGTCATTTCACCTGAAAGGCACAAATGTCCAGGCCATGTTGTAAATGGCCATAGTACGTTTATGTCCTTGGATGAATGCAGAAGAAGAAGAGGATGAAGAAACTGGAATTTGCTGTGATAGTTGGAAAGATTTATGGAAGAAGGGTTGGAGGAAATAGAATGGGAGAAGATACTTTATGATAATTTTATAGCATGGAAAGGTGAATTGATACAGGCTGTCAGTATTCTTAGCTTGTGGCACTTGTTTTGACAACTGTGGTGATTTTTCTTTGACAGTTGTTTGCAGTTATAATGTTAGGGTGTATAACTGGAGTGCTCAGCATTTGCATAGAGAGAGACGGAGCATCAATGGATTTGCCTAGAGTGCTGTTTTTACTGATTATCATTTAACCCTTTCACTCCATAAGAATGTAAAAAAAAAAATGAGCTTTTAAAATAAAAAAAAAAAGGCATCCTTATAAATCTCCTAAACTACCCTAAAAAACCAGAGAAGCAGAAACAAATTTGGAGTCTTAGTTTTGATAAAAGTTCAGGGGTTTCAGGCCTATGACCACCAACTAGACAGGCAAGCTTGCTGCCCAAAGTGTCACCACCGCAATCCCCCCCCCCCCCCAAATTACTTTGCCTATCATTCATTTTACCAGCATTGCTTTATTTGCAGGGAAGTTATCACTCAAACAAAGCAGAGAAATAACTGTTTAATTTCCTCTTGACCTGAATAGAAATAGTTTTGTTGACTTATTACATACAGCAAAGTGACATCATTATAAGTTTATTATGTCATGATTACATCATAATTTCGGGACATTTTTTTTTCACAGCCAGATTTCAAATGTGGGTTCTATCCCATACCCCCCCCCCCCCCCCCCCCCCCCCCCTTCCAACACAGACAGTCAGATATTTTAGGGAGTGGTAGATAATCTGCATACAGTCTTGGGACCTAGGCTGCATTCTCTTGTGGAACGTAGGTGGGTTGGAGTTATACCCAGTTCTAGATGTTTTTAGGGTAGTTAAAAGCGTCAGAAAGCCGGAAAGCACCCACTCACCACCCTGGAGAATATTGGATTGTCCTGTGACGTCATCCTGGGGGGGGGGGGGGGGGGGGGGGGGGATATTGAGAAAGCACCTAAATATTTACTAAAATCATACATTATGCATTGCAGCTAATACCAAAGTATTTATATTGGCATTGTGAACACTGCTGAAAGACACCATGTCATAAAAATCCTTTAAATGCCAGGAAAAAATGTTTCTTAGGACACTTGGGTTAAATCTTAATAGTTATAATATAGCTAGTACTGTGTACTGTTTGTCATTAATAATTTTGTGATTTAATACACAGGTGTCAAGAGAAAGGGCACACCAAGGAAACGAAGAGGTATATATTTTGTTGTTGCTGCTTGCTGCCTTATTTGATATTTCAATTTGTTACTACATTGATGGTCAGGGGATCTTCTCTGTCAAAAGTGAAATCAAGGACCCTCTTTACACCAGTGGCCAGTCCGGCATATGTTGCTAGACTAATATTTGTATAGACCAATCGTCACTGGATGGCTGATGTGGTCAGCATCACATCAGCCACTTCTACGTCTCAGGACATTACCTGGTACCTGTTTTAGGCTGGGTCCACCTCAAAGCCAAGATCAGTATTTTAAAAAAAAAAAAAAATTCACCACGGCGTGGATTTGAGCCCAAGTCCACAGTGCCAGGGAGTAGCCGTGGCAGAACGGCTAGAGGCTCACCGCAGATCGCAAGGTCGTGGGTTTGCTGCCTGGCAGAGCAAGACTTTCTCCCCAAAATGTCTTTGGCTTCCAGGTCGACCCAGCCTTGAGTGGGTACAATGGGCAGTCCCAGGAAGGGGGCCAGCGTGATGCTGCCCACATACTAGTTTGTGCCAATTGGTCTGTAAAATATACGTCTATGCCTATATGCACTATACACCTAAAGGCGTGAAATGGGTCCTTTTTTTTGGGACACTTTTTACCCTTGTGCCAGCATATGAGCTGTAAGCTAACCTGGCTCCCATGTTTTACAGACAGCATTTTTGACAAGTCGCCTTATAACTTTTGCATACATAAAAACATAAAAAAATCACCTGTGACATTACAAGCATAACTCCAGCTGTTTCTGTACATATTCTACTACAGTGGAGGGCACACACCAAAAAATGCAGTTTCCTATGTGTGGAAACTTATGGGGCACCCTGTATATATTTATTTTTACATTAATGGCCGGGTACCATAAAAGAACTCTCTGTGGGTTGAGTATATCTGTATGTTTGGTGTAATTGATGCTCATCTTGAATCATGTCTTCTGTGTTCACCATTAAAATGGTGATTGTCATTTTTTGGGGTGTTTTATGTATGTGGTTTATAGCTAGGCTGCGATACACATTTGATTGAAGTAAACCCCCATTAAGTCACGATTTACGGCATGCTTGTCATGTTATTTCTCACCACCACCACCACCTCATCACACACACACACAGGGGAAGTTTTTGGTAGGGAGTGGGGGGTGATCCTCCATGCTATTGTAGACAATCCATCATCTGTTCGTTCTTTTAGCCATGAATGTTAATAGGTTACTCTTCTTTCTAATATTTTACTGGCTGTAGTATCTTGCGAAAATTTCCGGTTGTTTGTTCACTTCAGGACTTTTGTCTTGTTCTAGACCTTCATTGTGCTTGCACATATTTGGCTTATTTGTATGTAGACTATTGATTCCTCTCTTCTTATGTAGATGCACTCCGACTTCCAGGGTCAACTCGGCTGGTCAACTTTTGAGACATACTTTGGGCAGTGGGCCTATTCTTTTTCCCCCACAAAGAGTGGGAACCTGGAATCCACACAGGCAGATAGAATTATTATTTTTTAAAAAATAAAGGTTGAAGGCGATAAATCTGCAGTCTCTCCGCTTCCCAAGACTTCTGCTTGTCCTCATACTAATGTTCGCCTCTCATCCTTTTTTGTTTAACAAATAAACTTTAGTTTGATCTCAAATATGCATTCACACTTCACATGACATACCTAGGAATCCACAGTCAGAATATCCTCTCGGAAACATGGGAACCCTGTAATACTTTGCGACACTTGCTGCTGATCCGAAAGTCGTGGGCTCGATTCCAAGTGGAGCCAGACTTTAAAAAATTTACCCTGGCTCCAGGTCATCCCAGCCTTAAAAGGGTTGCAGATGAAGTCCCGGGAAGTTAAGCTGGCCAGTGCGATGTTAACCACATCATCTGTCGATCGATCTATAAAATATAAGTCGAGCCCCCATATGCCTAGTACATCTGAAGGAGTGAAGTAGGTGCATCATGTCGGTACTCCTAGTGCATGTATGTTATTACATGCTTCTTCCTGTCTCTGTTGTCATTAATTTTATTTGTCTGGGTGCTATTTTTCTTGATCTTTATTTATTTCATGTTTATTTTTTGTTGTAGAAGATGTCATTTGTCTATCAGATTCCGATGACAGTGCTGAAAAAAATGTGACTGTCAAAGGTAATCTTATGACTGACTGCTAGACCTTGCAAGCATCGTAGTTTGCTATGTTAAGCTGTTATAGTGCTTTGCTAAACCTCTAAGGTGGTGGATCAGCAGGCAATAAATGTTAAGAAATAAACCATGTATAAATAATTTGTATTATCAAATTAAAATTAATTTGGTAGTGGTTTTTAGGCTTCAGTAATAAAAAATAAAAAATAATATTATTAGCTCTTTCAGTAATAGACTTATTTTAGTTTAACCCTTTCGTCATGACTTATTTTAACCAGGGTGAAAGCGTTAACTCATTGTTCCTTGATGAACATTGCTCGAGTGTTTACTAGTTTAGATAGTTAGTATGGGCCAGTCTTTTTAACATTTTAGATATACAGTCTTTGTTCTTTTAAAAAAAAAAAAACAAAAGATTACGTAGAGTATCGACCTAGTTTTTACAAGTTTAGAATTTGGATAGCTGAGTATTGAATTAGTTTTTTTACAGCTGTAGAGTTAAGAAAGTTGAGTATTGACCTGGTATTTCAAGATTAGATAGTTGTTGACCTGGTCTTCATTAGCTAGATCCCGGTATGGGTTTCCGAGGCAGCCCCACTTTAAGGAGCAACGACAGACCACTGCCTTCTAACAAGCATGCCGTAAAGGGCAACTGATGATGAGTATTTCCTTTGGACTTCAGAGTACATCTGTCTAAGAGGCTAGGAACCAACTGCATACAAATAAGCCAGATGTGTAAAATGGATGTGCATGCTGGAACAAGACCAAGTCCAGAAGTGGTTAAAAAACCAGGACTATCCTGTGGTGTTTACAACTGTTGAATGCTAAGACAGCAAGTGAAATGGTTTGCCCACTTAGAGAGAATGCCTTGCAACACCATACCATACTAAGCATACATGGAAAGAGAAGAAAGACGTAGAACACGGGGTAGACCAAGAACAAGATGGAAGGATAACATCAGAGAAACTCTACAACAGCACGATGTGCCTATGGTCGAGGCGGCCAGAAGGGCTAGAAACAGAACCTTATATCTCCCCCGACACCCACAGCGGTAAAAGAGGAAGTGAAGAAGAACACTAAGAAGAAGAGTTCAGATAGCTGAAGATTGGTCTAGTTTTGTTGATTTGTGGAGATAGTTAAGTAAGCAGTTAATAAAGTCTTATTATTTTAAACTGTTGCTATTTATTCTATGTTAAAAGTTTACATCTTAATGGTAGGTTTTATAACAGTCTTTCAAGGGTTGATACCATTCTTAAATGGATTATTATTGCTCCTGACCATTCTGTTCCCTTTGCTTTCTGTTCTGCCACTTTCCCAGCATTATTTTCTCAATGGCATGCTTTTTAGTTGCTTTGTAACATTTGATTTGCCATTGTTCTTTTAAACAGTAGTCACCAACAAATGTTTAATTGAGTGCAGGTATTAGTAATATCTTGTTATTTTAATATGATTATAAATAACACACAAAAATATTTGTTCTACTATATATAAATCAAGTGTAATGTTATTTAATACATTTTTTGTGCATTATTCTATTAAAACATTAGAGTTAGGATGTTAGTTTTTGTGTGTTGTTTAACTTATTTGTGCATTAGTCTATTAAAACATCTGACTAATATGTTAGTTGTTTGTGTTATTTAATACTTATTTTGTGCGTTGTTTCACTAAAACATAGGACTAATATGTTATTGTTATTTAATACTTATTTGTGCGTTGTTTCATTAAAAACATAGGACTAATATGTTATTTTTTAGTGTTATTTAAGGCTTATTTGTGCAAAATTCCATTAAAATTTAGGACTGACATGTTATTTTTTTAGTGTTATTGAATACTTTTTGTGTGTGCATTATTCCATTCAAACATAGTACTGAAATGTTATTTTTTAGTGTTATTTAAGGCTTATTCGTGCATTATTCCATTAAAACATAGGCCTAATATGTTAGTTTTTAGTGTTATTTTAGGCTTATTTGTGCATTATTCTTTTTAAAACAAAGGACAAATATGTTAATTTTTAGTGTTATTTAAGACAATATTTGTGCATTGTTCAATTAAAATATCAGACTAATATGTTAGTTTTTAGTGTTGTTCAATACTTTTTAGTGCATTATTCCATTAAAACAGGACATAAATTTTATTTTGGTTTTAATACTTTTTTGTGCAATATTCCATTAAAACATAGGACTAATATGTTAGTTTTTAGTGTTATTTAAGACATTATTTGTGCATTATTTCATTAAAACAGGACATAAATTTTATTTTGGTGTTAATACTTTTTTGTGCAAAATTCCATTAAATCAAAGGACTAATATGTTAGTTTTTAGTGATGTTTAATACTTATTAGTGCATTATTCCATTGAAACGTGACTAATATGTTAGTTTTTAGTGTTATTTAAGACATTATTTGTGCATTGTTTCATCAAATCATAGGAATAATAGGGATAAGGTTGAGTCAGCCTAGCAGCTAAGGTCATTTTTAAAGCAAGTCAGGACCCAAACCCACCACCTTATGATCCGCAGTTGAGCATCTAGCTACTACACCACGGGGGCCCCAAATACCTACCAGTGTTTAGACTTAATATAAATAGCCCAACATAAAACGACTGCTGTCTCTTTATTTAGTCACTTGTATTTTGTTGATTGTTCTGTATCTATTTTCAGGTGCCATATTGGCAGTTGTTGGCCTGTTGATTCATTTTTTTTCTTTTTTTTTTCTTCTTTACTTCCTCTTTTACCATTACGATTGTCAAGGGAGGTATAAGGTCCTGCTTCGTGCTCTTCTGGCTGCTTCATAGACACATCATGGTGCTGTAGAGTTTCTCTGATGTTATCTTTCCATTATGTTCTTGATCTACCTCTTGCTCTACATCCATCTCCTCTTTTGTTATCTGCCTTGTATGGTATAGCATTAGAAGGCATTCTCTCCAAGTGGGCAAACCATTTGATTTGCTGTCTTTGTATGTAATTTAAAATTGGTTCTGTACCGACTTTATATCGTATGACCTCATTCCTGATTTCATCTCCTCTGGTCACTCCTACAGCCTTTCTCAGACACCTCATATCCATGGTTACTAATTTTCTTTTATATTTTGTTGTGGGCGACCACGCCTGCCATTTGGGTGGGGGGAAAGAATAGACCTTCGACCAGCATGTCATAAAAGGTAAATAATTGGGAGTTGGCTGAAATTGCATTGGGCTGATAGGTGTAGACGTTGCAGCTTAGCTATAAACCGTAATACAACGTGTCCAACTCAGAAGAAGATAATCAGTGCATGCTGGAAAGATTAGCATGTACTGGGTTTTTCCTAAGTTTCCATACATAGGAAGAAAAAACATTTTTATTTATACAATATGCTTGACTAAACTTGTTTTGAGAACACATTTGTATGTTTATTTCACTTCTGAAGAGTACGTATAAGAACAGGTGGAGTTTTGTGTATAGTTACATAAGACCACATAGTAAATAATAGATATTTCCACACTGTTATGGAGTACAGCACCAGCGACTATTTTAGGGCAGGCTGCATGACTATGATTGTTGCATTTTGTGGGTCCTAAAATAGCAGAGGATGCCATACTCCGCAACGATGTTGAACAAATTAATTAGCTAGGCGGTCTTAAACTTTTGGCCACTTTTGAACCATGTATGTAGCTGAAAACTACAGGTTTGTAGTGATGAATGTACCTGTGTGGCAGGATATGATATGCCATTGGTGATTACTTTGTGTGCATTCGTGCTGCCAATAAGCCTAATATTTTATCCTCTGACTTCAGTGAAATTTTATAAACACATAGATATGTTTAAAAAAAAGAAGCGTTTTGATTTTCTTTTTTTGCTTGTTAATCCTTTGATGCATTTTAACTCATTATACCCCATAAAATTAATACTTCAACCCTATGGCTGCGAGAAGGCTAAATATAATCACATCCGGGTTGTGTTACTGCCCCAGTGAGTGCAAATATAGTGGTATTTATGCAGTCGTCTGTTCTTGAAAAGCGTAGTACCTCTGGATCTGTGTGTGCCTGCATAGTCTTTAGGGAGCCCGGTTGTGAATATATTACTAAATGTAGCACTTAGAAATGTTCCCCATGGAATTGAATAGCTTTTTTTAACAGTCAGTTTGACCTTTCCTGTAAGCCTCAGTGCTAGAGATCATGACATGACTTACCTGATAAATATCTGTTTTAGCCCCAGGGAATGCATTCCATTTAAAACTTCTCTATTCTTGTTTATTTAGTACTCCATTTTTATATTTAGAACTTTAAAAAAAAAGATGTTAATAAAACAGTTTTTACACAATTAATTATTTACTTTGTATAAAATAGTTTTTTAAAAAGATTATGGAAATTCCCACATGTTGATGGCATATTTTTTTTTGCATTTGCTAAGCAGAAGGTGAACTAAAAATGGTTTGCTGGAGTATATAAATAATAAAATTATTATGAAGAGACATTTAAAGCAGCAGCTGGGGTAGGAGGATGAGTTGACAGCTAGATTGGGGGGAAGGGGGGGGGGAGGGCTGTGAATAGTATATGATGTCAGGTGCTTATTGTGATCTGTTTGGCGTGCGGATTGGAAGTTGGTGGGTTTGCTCCCTGGCGGAGCCGGATTTTTTTTTAAAGAATAGCCCTGACTCTCAGGTACACTTAGCCTTGAGTGGGTACCGGGTGCAGTCCCAGGAAGTAAAGGCGGCCGGTGTGATGCTGACCACATCACCCATCTTGTGCCGTTTAGTTTATAAAAAATATAGGTCTAGCCCTATGTGCCCTATAACCTAAAGGCATGGAAAAGGGTCCTTGGCTTTAAAAAATTTTTTTTTTAACCTAGCAATAATGTTATGTCACAGACTGGGACAGATTTTATTTAAATTGAACCACTTGGTACTAAATAATGGAGGATGCTGAAGAAAAACTGGCGTAAATAACCCATTTTTTTTTTAAACGCTACAGTCAGTTTAATCTCAATAACTTGTTTTTCAGTGTAAATGTGGGAGGCGATCATAAGAAGAAGGTGAATAAGAGCATACCCTAGGCACATGGGACAGATGCTGGACTCATATTTGTATGGACTACTTGACCACGACCAGCTCCAGCTGACGGGCCGTGCTGCTGACGTCACCGAGTCGGGCTAACGATGCGTTAACGCAGCGATTCTAAAACTGGGTGCAAAGGCACCCTGAGGTGCCGTGAGCGTATGCCAGGGGGTGCTGTGGCAATATTCAAGAAAAATTGTGAAATTAATTTAAAAAAAAAGGAATTTAGTTACTAAAAAGTTAAAATTTAAGTTGTCCTTCCTCGCCACTGTCGAAAATAGTTTATTTCTATTTTTTTTTTTTTTTGAGAACCACTGCATTAACGCATGGTTAGCCTGACCTAGTGACGTCAGCAGCATGGCCCCTCAGCTGGAGCTGGTCCTGACTTGACACTGTGTGGCTGATGTAAAGGTAAAAGTAGAGTGTTATGACGGCCACCTTTACTACTTCCCAGGATATGATCTGGTACCCATGTTAGGTCGACCTGGTTGTCAAGAGCCTGTGTGGCCATGGGATGATTGTAGGTGATAATAGTGAAGGGCGGGGTAGTGAGTGACTACTTTAGCGAATCACTGTTCAACAGCCCATGGGAGTTTGTTACTAGGAAAGCATGGTGAATGAGTGGAGACTCGGGTATTCAGGGGGGCCATGGGCAGAGTTCCCCATGAACAGTAGACTGGACAAAACGGACTGAACAGAGGTTGTTCGGGGAGTTGGTCTTGACGGCAATAAGCATGTCTCTGACACTAGTAGTCAAGGATTTGAACCCATGACCTTTGGGCCATCAGGCATTACGCTAACACAGCTCCCAGGCTTAGCGTGGTGAGGACAAAAATGAAACATTGTTCAGAGTGTTTTTTCTCTTTCTTGAACCAGGCAAGCGGAAGAGAGACAGCACCGACGGTAACATCCTACCATCATCTTCTACATCAGCACCTTCATTGAAGTTGAAACAGAAGGTATCTCCATCTGTTACTCAGGCACCAGTTGTTATGGTAGTTGCTCAGCATTCATCAGCGCCAGGCCTACGCTCCCTGTTGCCCAGAAATGCCCTTTTATCACCGGCCAGCCCATCCACCGGACAAATCGTCCAGCCAACGGCAGGGAGCATGCTGGGTTCCTTCCCACTGCTCTCCACTCTTCCTATCGGAGCCAAAGCGGTGAGTCTGGCTAGCTTTCCTCCTGGCGTAACTGCTGTTCCTGTGTCATCACTTCCTCCAGGCTCGCAGCCAGCCATGACTTTCTTCACAACGGTTCCCGCCAGTATGGCCACGGCTATGCCTCTCCCCATTGCTGGAGCTAACCTTGTGAGCATCCCCACACCAGTCCAACTCATGAACAGTTCATCATCTCCTGGTATGAGTATTAAAACCACATCGTCATCTTCAGAGTCGTCACTACTGCCACCCGCAAAGACTTTAGGCGCTTCCTCAGCTCCGAGTAACTCGGACTCCCTGAGGGCGTTGCTTGTGGGGAAGCCTTATACTTTTTCTAGAGTTGCCTCAGCCACCTCGTCCCAGCTGCAGACAGCACCGATGTTGTTTCAGATGGTGACCGCAACAGCCGCTAGCCTGGTTCAGAACTCGACACCACCGCTGGCTGTGACAGCATCAGCTACTGCTTCAAGCAGGCTCAAACATCCTTCTGTTAGCAAATCCAGCTACTCATTACTCAAGTCTCACACGTCAGGTGGGCCCAACGGCATCTCCTGCCTGACTCCTCCAAAAACTCCAGACACAGACAGCTCATCAGAAGTTGCTGTGGCAGCCTCCCTCAGTCGAGTGAGTAAAATTAGCAAAACTGACTAATTCTCTTTTTAAAGCATCACTTTTGTTTAATCTTCTTGAACTTTTCTGAGGTCTGTATTGAAACTTTCTTCCTTGTTCCTCCGCTAGGTCTTTGAAGCTATTTCAGAACATGTGGTTGATCATTCTTTCTTTAAATTAAAACTATGAAATCTGACTTCCTTATCATATAATTGAGGTTTAATTAATCTGTTGTCCTTGTATTCTTCTCTTCCTCATCGTAGAGTCTTTGAAGATATTCTAGGACATGTTTTTATTTGTATTTTTCCGTGACGGCTCATCAGCAGCGGCCATGGCTGTCTTCTTCAGTCTAGTGAGTAAATTATTTAAACTCTAATTCTTTTTTTTGAAGCATTACTTCTTTATGCTTTTGTTACCTTTCTGAGGTCTGTATTCTATCATTCTTCTTTAATTCAACGAGTGTCTGATTTGAACGAGCAGAAGGGGTTCATTTAATAACTATCTGTGATAGAACAGAAAAAGTAAAAGAAGTAGATTTTATTTGGACAAACCGTAGATCGTTTGGTGAGTTGCTTTGAAGGGAAAGAGTTAAATATCACTTTAGCATCACCTTTTTTGAACTTTTTCTGTATTTAATCTTTTTTGATTAGTTCAGCGAGTATCTGACTTCACTATAACAAGTATTAGTTTATCAGTGGTTCTTGTATTCTCCTCCTGTGTCTTTAAAGCTATTTTGACACATGTTTTTGATCATTCTTTCATAGTTCAGTGAGTATTGAAACTATGAAATCTAGGACTCTCATGGCCTTCCGATCAGTATATCTGTTAGAGGACTTTTATTGTTCACACAGAATATTTTCTGTGAATGCTTGATTACAGGGAGGTAGACGTCATGATGCATCTTTCAACTTGAAAGCATTTGAGAAGATCAAATGTGTACCTCCTGACACCATCCTTCCCCCAACATAATCTGTTTTGCTAGTAACAATGAACTATACAGATCTGTAGAAAAGATTTTGCTTTCGCTTCTTTTCTTCTGCCGTTTATTATTCTTTGGAACGTAAAGAACTCATGTCAAAGCCATCTAATCTTTTACCATCTCCTTCAGATCACCCCATGTCCTCATGCTGTTCATCTCTGTCAGTTCTCTCTGTGTTTCTAGGCTTCTCTCTATCTCTCTCTCTCTTTTGCCCAGAGGGTTCCATTCTTGAAAAAACTTAGAATAGTGTAGTCTTGAATGTGAGGATTAAGGACCACATGGCTAGTGTCGTCCCTCACAAACTGCAGGCGAAGATGGTTATTTTTGGCCCCGCCGGAGAACAGTCACCTTATCGAGTATTCAAACTCTGGTTTCCAGCCTAAAAGACTCTTGAGCAAAGTTTTTCACAGGGACACAGATGAGTATCATTTATATTGTACATCAGAGTCCTGTGTAGTCACTTCATAGTTGGAGCATATTTGTGTGTGTACTATGTTTTTCTTTATGTGCTGATGAAGGCTAATCGCTGCAACGTCCTTTGTTTATTGTGATCGATTTTGTAAAGCTAACATAATTTGTTCTTTCTTACCCCTCTTCTTCTTCGTCTTCTTCTTCTTCTTATATAATTCTTCCTATAATTTCCTACCTCTTAAAAAAAAAACAACCTAAAAGACTGGCTTACTTACCACTAGGACTGCTACTCCTCTGCCATATAAAAACAGTCAAATTATACTGTAATAAGTTTCTCCCAGCGTGTCCTATCCAATTCCTATGTATCTTGTCTGGTTTGATATTTATTGGTTTATATATATTTTTTTCCACAAGCCTGTGGCAGGTCAGGTAGAAGACAGTGAAGTGATTCCCCTGTGCTGTTGTAAGATAAATGGTGCTTCTTTCAACAAGTTGTTCGCAGATGTCACCTACTGCCAGGCGCTAGACACGGTTGACAACAAGGTATGTCAGATTTTACCACATTTCTGCCAGTACTGTCTGCCTCTATAGTTTGTCCAGAAGAAAAAGGATATTTAAAAACATGTACAAGATAATTCTTATTAATTTATAAGAAGAGAATAACTACTTTCCTTTCCTTTGATGAAGAGAACAGAACATGAAGATCAGTGCAAACAAAACTGAAACAATGCAAGTGAGTAGAACCTCTGGCCCACTGCACATACACCTGAATGGTTCTGGTCTGAATCATGTTAGGGATTAAATTAGATTTGAAATATCTAGAGTTTAAAATTAAGAGTTTACATATCTAGTATGATCTAAATATCTAGGAAAATGATCATGGAAGATGGTTGAATTGACAAATACAAACCAGATGTCAGAAAGCAAGTGCACTTATATACCAATTGTCACCATTATTAAGACATCCAAGCATATCTTTGAGTGCAAGGAGACAGATTATAAACAGCCTATTCATTCCAACATTAAGCTACCAGTGCCAAACATGAACACTATATATAGCCTCTATATGCAAAGTCACCACCTGCGAGATAAAATGCCTGAGAAAAGCAGCCAACCTAACCATCCGAGATCGAGTGAATAATGATACTGTCAGGCAAATTGTGGGAATGACACCGTGTACTAGTTTCATAGAGAAACAGCAGATCAAGTGGTTTGGCCATCTCATTAGAATGCAGCAAGATAAAAGACCACAGGTATTACATCTCAGAAGATCAGCTACAAGAAGACAGCCGCGGAAAAAATTGATCAATAACATTAAAGATGCCCTACACCTTCACGGCATGACAATAGCCAGTGGCAACTAGTGTGCACCGGATCGCAAATTATTCCTTCCCACGACGCTTAACGGCAGAAGTGGTCTATGATGATGATGAAGAGAACAGGGGTTGCGTTGACACAGCTGCAGAGAGCAAAGTGACACCATAAGTTTATTATGATGTCACAATGACAAAATAAAAAATAAAAATCTCAAGTTTTCACCGCAAATAATATCTCAGGATTTGTGTATGTGTAAATATAATCATGCCTACCACATCTAGACACTATGCAGTTGCAGCCAGTGCCAAAGCAAAGCAGTTGTTTAGGCATATTGTCGTGTCATCAAAAACCCATAAAAGTCAGAAAACTGGATTTCTCATTATGGCAGTGTTAAGTGAGCACTTCTTTTTAATATGTATTCTTTGTTAATTTTGCATGTTTTTGTTCCTTTGACTTGAGAAGTAAATATTGATTGTGTCCTGTTGATCCCCACCATAACAGGTATTAGGGTGTTACAACAAAGTCACCAACCCACAGCTGGTAAGGCCGGGCATCAAGATCCCCTTTATGGCAGTCTGTGAGGTCCATCGCAAGCGATTGAAGCTGCATCAGTGCTGCCCAGGCTGTGGTCATTTTTGTTCACAGGTAGTCTGTTCAAACTGTACGGCTTGTTTAGAGATGTCATTACTTTTGCTTTTTATTGTTGAATTAAGAATTGACATCATAACACTCAGGACACTCCCATAAATTCTCTGTCCCCCATCTTCAGCAGCAAGCGAAGAGTTTTAATTCCTGTGGTATCATATCAGTAAGTGACTGATTGTACATCCGTCTCGCCTTTCCCTTGAGTGTTGAGCGTCTGTCAGATCCACTGTTGACTCCCAGCAGCGCTAGTCTCCTCAGACAGTAATGATCTGTGTGTGCCACCGCACTGTTCACTCAGTCTATCTGCCTGCTCGTTTCTGAACACATCAGCATCATCTGGAGGAAATATTTAAAGGGCACTAGCTTTCTATTGTAGCAAATTTCATAAGGTGTCTTTCTTTCTTTTAATTAGTGTCTTTGTCTGTGTCTAAACTATTCTCTCTTGCCTTGTATTCAAAGACTTGAATTTTTGACACACCAAATGATTTAGTTAATTGTAGTAAACTATAATTATGTGTGTGCATGTATAAACCTGCTTGTATGCACACACGCACGCTCACACATGGAAGAACTAGATTCTCCCAAGCAAGCAGTGGTGGATAGATGGAATATTAGAGACTGAATACCAGCATCTACGTAGCCTGCACCAAATGCCTCTTCAAAACCTGATGCTGAAATGCCCGAGCTAGAGAAAAGAAGAAATACATCAACTATATTAACATACCAAAGTGAAAAAGACAAGGACTTTGACTTTAGTTGAAGGGACTAGTATACTTTATTTTCAGATTGTATTTCTCCTCTTAGCATGTTGGAGCAGTTGAAATTTGCACCCAAGTACTTATAAGTTTCTGTTCATATGATTTTATATTATCGACTTGTATGTGGCCGTAGTTTTTTCCCCCCCTTTCCCTGTCTTGTTATTATCATGTATTCGGTCATTGTGGATTGAAATAACAAAAATGGGTACTTTAAGATTATTAAAACCATAAGTGCTTTCTAACTGACAGGGTAAGTTCCAGCAGTGCCGAAAGGAGGGCCAGTCTTCAGTGCACAACTTCCACAAGCAGTGTGTCTTCTATCGGGGAGGGAAGTACTATTGCCCTCACTGTGGCGAGGAGACCAATCAGTGTGAGGTGGAGTTGCAGTTCAATGGGGACAGGCCAGAGCAGACAAAGATGATCACCTCACGTGCTGTCAAGAAAGAGCCTGAGTGAGTAATGTGTTTGGTATTTTTATAATGTTTAAACATTAGTTCATCAAAAACTCCACATGTAAATATTGCCTGAAGATTTTATATAGCATTGTACTAAAGGCTATCGAGGTACACATGTTAGTGTACTTACTTGCATACCAGAACAAGGGTCTTGGTTCAGTTACCAGTCATGTCAGAATTATTCCTGAACATTTTGTCTCTGGGGGATGACACATCCATAGAAATAGAGACACACAATTTTCTTGAAGTCGCTGGGAGACTAATCCAATCAACTAATACCAGAAGGAGTCAGATGTTTTGACAGAGAGGCATCTGTAACGCAGCTCTGCTGTAAAATGACAAAATCATTATGTCCAGTAAAAAAAATGTCAAAAACAATTTCTTTGGGAATTTTCTGGGAATGATCGACGAAGAAGAGAAGTGCAGGTTGTGTAAAGAACCTCACTCCTTTAGCAATATATGCTGAGGGATAGGCTAATTTTTGTCTAATCATCATTAGCCATGGGCAAATCCTTTGTGGAACTCCGCTCTCATCATCAGTCTGCCTGAAACAAACTGTCTCTCGCTCTCTCTCTCTCTCTCTCTCTCTCTCTCTCTTCCCCCCCCTCCCCCCATTTTTTGTGTGCCTCATGCACTTTCATACACATCTTCTTGCTTGTCAGCTCCTTCCTGGCACCATGACTTCTGCTATAAATTAAAAAAAAAAAAAATCAGCCATGGTGCTTGATATGGCCAAAATATTTCAGCTTCCAAGACAAGATACTATCAACCAATCTTCCCTAATGTGAAAATATTTAGGATGTCACTATTTCTTTCCTCCCTTGTCCATGGTATTCTGAGAATCTTTCTGTATATAGCATTTCAACTCAAAAGCTCCTGTTTTCCTTTTTTATTTAAGGACGGCCACATAGTCCATGACTCACGCCCGTATGTTGCTACAGGGAAGATGCATGCTCTCAAAATTTTAATTTTGATTTCTTTGCTGGAGACTTAATGCTACAACCATCCTTCGTGTGTATGTCTGTCTGTGTAATATATTGCCTTATAAGTTATAATAGTTAAAGTTTATTTAACTTGTGGGTTGATGATGTTTATTGACATTTGAATTGATAAATGTTTCTTTTTGTAAAGGAAAAGAACGGCCCGTATATGCTCTAAAAACTTTAAGAAAAGTAAATCGGCAAGTGCTGTCAAGGTCAACGCCATTATGCTTCCAAACAACAAATCCATAAATATCGGTGAGTTTAATGCTCAGGTACAGGCAGTCTAGATATACACACAGTTCAGTTTTCATTGTTTGTGATTAGGTGTGTCTTACCCCATATGGCTTAGTCTGAGAATGGCTAGCGACTTGTGGAGATCGTTGCACAAAGCCCAAACAAGCTCTAGCGACGATCCACAGGGATCTATCTCTGTAAGCACTGTCACTTGTGAACTGAAGGAAGCAGTTGTTGAAACAAACCACTGGCCTTAGAGCACAAGATAAACAGTTCAACCACTTGGCCACTTTTTCTTTCCCATTTGACGATCACAGTCTTAATGGCATGAAAAGGTTTATACATGGAGAATTATATTTGTGAAAACCTCGTTTAAAGGCAGAAAAGATAAGAGGAATGAAAACTAAAATGTTATTCTCCAAGTTCTTGTTAAGAGTGCTTGAGATTTTTCTTGTTGCCCTTTTTTTAAATCTTATTTTTTAAAAAATAAATCGGGGGTTGGGTGGTCCTTGCCAAAAAATTCAGGGGTGGTGGCTCCACCTGAAAAAGGCTGAATACCACTGAACTAAACCCTGTGTGTAAATCATGTTCTACTTAGGTCTAATTTTAGCTTGTGTGTGTGTGTGTGTGTGTGTGTGCTGAATTATGTTATGGTTAATTTTAATACAGAATGCTGAACAAAATTGATGAACATGAAATGAGAGCAGTTTAAGTAAAGCAAAGAAACAAGTAGAATGTCCAGACATTTGCTTGTATCACTAAACAGACAGTAAAATGGGGAAACAGATGGACTGATAAAAAAACTGATGTCCAAGAGCAACCCTAAGATGAATGTTGTTAAGAGAGGCCAAATGTGCTGGACTGGATTTTATCCGTGATGATGAAAAGATGGTACAGGATACAGTTAACAAACTTTTTTTTCAAGGGTCACAAATTGGGCTTACGAAGAAGTATAATAATAAGTGCACATACATAGAATCACTCATACAAACATGCAATCTGACATATATATATATACACACACACACACACACACACGCACGTATGCACACACACATGTAGACATTTATACACCTACACATACACATTCATACATATATGCATGCATACATACAGACACAGAGATGCACCCATGCATACACACACTCACACATAGGAAGGATAGAATGAAGGGCTAGACTAGGAGCCCTATGGAATATGCACAACAGGATGAGGATGAATCTCCACCAGTCTGTATGTGCTGTGCTGAATTATGCCCTGGTTAATTCACATACAGCTCTGCATATGTGATATTTCAGAACCACACTTACGCATCCTTCTGGTTTATAATTACAGAGAGAGAGGACAGAGCTCAAGCCTCATTGAGACAGAAGAAAGTGGTTCAGAACAGTTACATAAAAAAGTAAAGGTAAAGTCAGGAGATGTGAACCATCGTCATGGTTACAAACCATAAGTTCTCTGCCACTAGTACGCACAGCTGATAAGAAACTGTCCGCCTGTATTGCCGTCCGCACGTAATTCCGTAGCTACAGCGACGTTCCTCCATTCACCCTAGAGTGTCAACTCTGGTACCCATTTCCTAGAGGCTAGGTGAACCCTGGGAACCGCCCAGGTTTCTAACACCGGCCGTGGCTGCAGCGAGTCGCAGCTGGATTTGAAAGCGAGTCTCCTATCGACTGCGCTAATGCGGCTCCAGTTACATGTAGGCAGTCATTGTACATTTTATGAGAAGGAATCAGTTTGAAAACTTGGTAACAGCTATCAGAATTAACGGAGAGAGAGAGAGAGAGCAAAGAGATAAACACTGAATGGCCTGGCCAAATGGATCGGGCTTACCTGCACAGCACATGATGATTATGAATACCTTGGGTTTTATAGTGTAAAATTCAGTATTCCAGAGGATGCATGAACCTGCCACAGCAATGGCCTGTTGCTTCTTAGATTTTCTGTTGTACTCATCAGTTTGTATAAACAGTTTTTTGCATCTTACTGAGTTGGTACCTGCCATTTCAACAGATGCCTTACCGTTAGGACCAGAGCAGCAAGCACTTAGCAGACTGATGCGGTGTGTCAATGACGAAAGGTGAGCTAATCATTTCTGCTTCACTTTTATATGAGAAAATGGTTAGTTTGACGTTATTCTCCCCAAACAGAGTAGGTCACTTTTCATTCACAAGTTTGTTGGGCTTGTGGACTTACCTGAAGGTTACGGGTGTGTCCTGCTCTGTTGTTTGGTTTCTGCAATGTCTTGCATTTACGTTTTCATTTAGATTAAGAGAATGCCTGTGTCAGAGGTTGCAGCACTCTCTAGGGGGGATATGTTGGACCCAGTTTCTCCATGCTTTTGCAGTGTTAAAAACAACATGCGATATCAGCGGCATTGCGGAACACCCCTGTAACTATGTGTGAAGGTCACGGGGCTCAGGGACTACCAATCAGAAGTGAGCTAGTGTGTATATGGGCGGGGTCTGGGAAGACAAACCTCGAACTAGCCTAGAAAATGTTTGCCAATGCAAGCTACTGTTGCTGGTATTCCATGTGTGGGTTCAGGGACCCCATTTTGGGGTGTGGGTGGAGGATAGTTCCACTTTCACCCCCAACATGCTTGTCTTCAAAGGTGACTAATTAAGGTTGTCTCCCCCGAAGTCCAAGTGCATCTGTAAGGAACCACCAGTCTGGAATTAAATAAACCAGATCTGTAAAACGAATATGTGTGCCTAATTCTGAACTGAAGCCGATGAAGCTAAGAAGAATAAGTTGATGTAAATTCTGTAGTAATGCATGAGATACTGCACAGTTTGCCAGCAAATACGTTGTGCAGTATCTTGTTTGTGCTGTCATTATTTAAATAATTACTTCACACGTGTTCTCTCCCAGGCCTAACTTTGGGGAAGCAAGAATAGTCCCACTGCCCCCACCCCACACCCAAGTATGTCGTGTGAAATGCGACTAATTCAGGATTTTCCCTCCGAAATCGGAGCGCATCTGTTTGAGTGGTAAAGAACCAACAGTCTGCATAAGAAAGGTACGCCAGATCTTTAAAACGTATATGTACGCAAAGTTCTGGACACAAGACATATCTCCAGAAGTGGACGAACTACCAGAATTTTCATCTGGAATTAACAGCCGTTAATCGCTAAGTAGAAGAAGAAATATTTACTTTCTAATTTAAAAAGGCCACTGTGGTGAATAGTTTACCATTGAATTCATTGTGACGATGAGAAACCTATTCTATCCAGTTTGTGTGGGAACACTTTTAATGCTGACAGATAAAACTGAAAGAGTCAACTTTATTGCACTGGATTATCCCATGTAACTCTGCAAAACACCCAGCACCTGTTGAGAGTGTTGTGCAAAGCATGAACCCTAAAAGCTCCTACAACCATCCCCTGGGATCTCCATCCCCTGGGATCTCCGTTAAAAACTGCACCCATCAACTGAACGGCACAGCCAGAAAACTAACTTATTTAAGAATTCATTGGTTTACATGCTAACTTATTTTCATATACTGTTTGATGGGGTTCACTTTTCAGACCAAAGAAGTATAGAACATTGCCAAAAGATCTGTATACACCTGCTTACGAGGGAGATCTGGAGAAGGTGTTTTTCTTACTAGGTAAGATGGTGTCATTTTCAGCAGTTTGTAGTTTTAGTTGGAGACGTTATCTTTCTGTCTTTTCCAGTCAATAGCATTCCATTGTTCTCTAGAGAAGATTAAATCACAACCCATGGTAACACCAATTAAAGCCAGGGATGTAGTTTATCCTCTCCGCAGCTTCCAAGTAATTTTTTTCACTAATGTACCAACTGCCCATGGTTTACTTTCGTAAATCAGGATAGAACTTGTATAGCTTTTAAGATTTCTCTTTCTTATCTCAGTTGACAAGGAAAGATTGCATAGGTTTTTTTTTTCATTTTGTAACTTTTGTGTTCATGTTCTGGTGTGGTAACTATAGCTTTTGATTTGAAGATATCACACCTGCCTTTTACTCCCCTTTTATATTTAAAGGTCTGCCACAAACTTCATACTTTTTAATAGCTGTTATAAAATTAGAACAAAAATAAAGAGAAAAAGCATATTTGAATTTTAAAAAATGGGGCTGGGGGTTGTTTTTAATTTTTCTAAACGATATCACAAGCCCCTTAAATCTGTTCTGCTGACCCCCAAGTGGCAGCCATTAGTCTTTCTATCTGAATCCTTTCCCCCAGTCAGTAATGTCAGTTTGTCATCGCTGGAGCGTTGGTGTTTCTGCATTGTGTGACACTCTCGTCAGATGGCTAGCCGTTGTGCCAAGAAAGGGCTAGCCATATAGAATACTACCCGGTGTAGTGAAATCAGTCCTCTCGCCATTAACCTTAATCATATTGCTTCAATGAAACACTGTTGTTAAAGAGGCAGGTTGAGACCTTTTTGTGCTTTAAATATGTGTGTTGTCTGATCCCTACTTATTTAATCTTCTTCTGTGACTGCTAATCAGTGCGATTTGAAATTGGATGTTTTAGCTAGGGCTGCAAATGATTGTGGTTTGTGTGATCCTCTAGGCCTACGGCAAGTTACTCTGCTGAGACTAAAGGACCCTTTTCCCACACCCATAAGCCTGCTGGGACTAAAGGACCTTGTCCACACCCATAAGCCTGCTGGGACTAAAGGACCTTGTCCACACCCATAAGCCTGCTGGGACTAAAGGACCTTTTCCCACACCCATAAGCCTGCTGGGACTAAAGGATCTTGTCCACACCCATAAGCCTGCTGGGGACTAAAGGACCCTTTCCCACACCCATAAGCCTGCTGGGACTAAAGGACCTTGTCCACACCCATAAGCCTGCTGGGACTAAAGGACCTTGTCCACACCCATAAGCCAGCTGGGGACTAAAGGACCCTTTCCCACACCCATAAGCCTGCTGGGACTAAAGGACCTTGTCCACACCCATAAGCCTGCTGAGACTAAAGGACCCTTTTCCCACAAACATAAGCCTGCTGGGACTAAAGGACCTTGTCCACACCCATAAGCCTGCTGGGACTAAAGGACCTTGTCCACACCCATAAGCCTGCTGGGACTAAAGGACCTTTTCCCACACCCATAAGCTTGCTGGGACTAAAGGACCTTGTCCACACCCATAAGCCTGCTGGGGACTAAAGGACCCTTTCCCACACCCATAAGCCTGCTGGGACTAAAGGACCTTGTCCACACCCATAAGCCTGCTGGGACTAAAGGACCTTGTCCACACCCATAAGCCTGCTGAGACTAAAGGACCCTTTTCCCACACCCATAAGCCTGCTGGGACTAAAGGACCTTGTCCACACCCATAAGCCTGCTGGGACTAAAGGACCTTGTCCACACCCATAAGCCTGCTGGGACTAAAGGACCTTTTCCCACACCCATAAGCCTGCTGGGACTAAAGGACCTTGTCCACACCCATAAGCCTGCTGGGGACTAAAGGACCCTTTCCCACACCCATAAGCCTGCTGGGGACTAAAGGACCTTGTCCACACCCATAAGCCTGCTGGGACTAAAGGACCCTTTTCCCACACCCATAAGCCTACTGGGAATAAAGGACCCTTTTCCCACACTCATAAGCCTGCTGAGACTAAAGGACCTTTTTCCCACACCCATAAGCCTGCTGGGACTAAAGGACCCTTTTCCCACACCCATAAGCCTGCTGGGAATATAGTTCTAGACCTGTGTTGCAGAGCACTTGGCAGTTGGTGGCTGATGTCCGCCTTCACTTCCCACGACTTCCGCTGATACCTATTTAAGGCTGGGTTGAACTAGAGGTTAAGGTCATTAAAAAAAAAAGCCTGGCTTCGGTCGGATTTGAAACCATGACCTTTAGATCTGCTGGTGAGCATAGTGCATTGAAATCAGTCTTATTAACTTGAACTCTTTCGGTGCTAGAGGACAGTTGGTTTCATCTGCGCATGATACTCCTTTATACTCAAAGAGTTAATCTCACCTTTTCGTTTTAGTTCCAGTAAATAAGTTTGACAGTAATAATAAGGTAAATAAAGAACCCTGTTCATATCATTAGTATATTGGGCATATAGTGCTGCACCCATATTTGTTATAGACTAATCATAACACTCGATTGAAATATCATACCGTGGAGATCTAGGTCAATTATAACATTTTTTCGCAGTAAAAAAACTATAGCTTTTTAGCAAGCAGGCTATTGTCTAGCTACTGTGACTTCCATTGGACACTGTATCATCTTGAACCTCTTCAGTACTTAGCGGCTCATCACACATTACTCTATATAGGGTATACATTTCAGGTCTCATTCTCTTTCATTCTTCTGGTACATTAACCTATTTTAACCCTGGCTGTTACTTGAACTGCCTCTATCCTACAGCTCATGTTAACTCCTTAGGACTTACATATTGTTTCTTTAAAGCACTGTGGAGTCTAAATGTTTTTAGTAGTAACTGCTTGGAACTCAAAGAGTGAATGCATTGCTAATGATTGATTTCAGTTGACGGCATGGATGCCAATATCAGATACGAGGGTCATGATGATCAGACAGCTCTACATGCGGCTGCCATGTCGGGGAGTGTGGGCATTGTCTTTGTGCTTGTGCAGGTTAGTTCAACTGTTTGAGACACTTTAGTTGGGTAGAGTTTCAGTTGAGTTGACTTGATTCGGGAACCAACATTACAAAACTTGAAGCGTTCTTACAAACGTTCCATCCCCATCTTCAGCAGCCAGCATAGAGTTGCAATACCAGTAGCCCCTGTAGAAGTCTGAATATACATCCGTCTTGCCTGTCCTCTGAGCGCTGAGTATCGGCCAGATTCCTTCGCCACTCCTTGTTGCCTCACTCTCACCGGACTGTGGTGATCCATTTACTCCTCTGAATTGTACTCTAGCTCCCATAAGGCCTTGACCATGTCTGCCTTATCATGCGCTGGTTTTCCACCACGTTGTGCAGAACCAGCAAGTCTGTCCACACATGCCATTTCCCAACACACCGTCATATTGTGGCATATGCGAGGCTCTGTCTTGTACAAATGGAGCAACAAAGTTTGTAGTTCGTGTGAAGCTGTTTGGCAGATGGCCCGGCCAGCTTCTCTGCTGAGAAAGACGTATAGGTTGTAGCAGTTGGAGAAGTCTCTTCGACACTAGCAGGTCCTGATTCAGCACTGCACATATTTTAAGGACACTTCACTGCCTTGGGCATATGGTGCTAGACATTTATTGGTAGAGACCTATCAGCATTCAATGGGTGACATGTTCAGCATCATAATAGCTGCCTGTAATTCCCAGGACTTTACCTAATACCCATTTTAGGCTGTGTCAGCCTCTGAACCAAGAAAAAATAAAATAAACCGCTTTAATGCAACCTGTTTTTTTTTCATTCTGAAATTCAGCCTAGGTTTTTAATATATGCTCAGTTTGTTTCTGTGTCACCTTTCTGCAGCCGAGCATCCTTTGGGGAACTGTTTAGAGGTAAGTGGCAGAAGAAGACACATTTTTGTGGTTGCAGAGCTGATATTTGTGATGTTTTTTTCTGTACACAGTTTGGGGCTGAGATCCATGCCCAGGACAAGAGTTTGAGGACGCCAGTGATGTGTGCTGCAGAAAACGGCAACCTGAAGGCTGTACAGTTCTTGATTAAATCTGGGGCCAAAGTGGAGGATAAGGTTTGTGATTCTGACTGTTTTCATTGGCCTGGCTGTTTCTTGTGGCAGCTAGGATCAGGACAGGCTGAAGAAATTATTAAGAGTGGTTGACATTATCTTCGACAACCCGCAACAAATATAGACATTTTTTGGTAATTCTTTAAAAATTAGAATTCTCCAACTAGTTGTATGTACACTCAGCACAGCTGTATGATGTAGAAACCTGGACAGTTTTTAAAAAAAATATCCAGAAACCATGAGTTGTTAACCCTTTGGCTCGATACTATAGATATTGCAACCCTTCGACCTTGATTCCATGATAGGTACCGTAAATCTAGGAGAAAATGTGGCTTTTCTGCCTACCTCCGGGAGTGAACCCGGACCACAAGGAGTTTGTCACCCGGTCACCTCAGAGTCTGGTTTAGCCAACTACGCTAGAGAGCCGGGCAAACATGGACAGTAAAGAAGCAGCTAGAAAATTAAATTGAATCGATAGGGGAATGAATCGACAGAAGAAGAATAGGTTGTATTTCATGGAAACAGCCAGTCAAATAGATTCTGAAGGGACCGAATGAAAAAAGTGTTGCTGAAATAAATAGACAGTTGAAGAAACATTTACACATTGAAAGACATTCTTTTAAAAATCATTTAAAAAAAAAAAAGCCAGGTTGATCTCAATTTTTGTCTGTGAGCCTTAGTGGTAGAGGTCACGAGGTCACAGCATGAGTCAACCAGTACATTATATCTAACCAGGAAATGTATTTCATTTAATTCTTTGCTCTGTGTTTATTGATAACTCCTTTACATTTCTTTATATAAATGTCAACAACCTGGTATATTTGTTACCTGTGAAATATGTTTTTGAGGAATTTTGTCCAGGATTTCCTACGGGTTCATGGCCCATTTTTTAAAAAAAAATCATTTACCTGGTGGAACAGTTAAATATTAATGTTACAGTTTTTGTTGGGTATCATGATTTCTTTTTCCCCCACATACTTAGCTGCAATTATTGTCTTTTGAAGTTGACTGGAATATTCACAGTCTGCATATTTTACAGGGAGAAGATGGCATGACAAGCCTTCATTTTGCTGCAAAGGCAGGGTACCTGGATGTTGTTCAGCACATTCTGGAAACTGGGAAAGTGGACGTCAATATTCAGGTATGTTGTCTGACTGTTGATGAGCCATTGTGTAGCTTGTCAGTGCCTGCAAGGAAAGGATTTATTTTCTCCCCCCTGTCCATCTGCATGTACTTCTGTATCTCTTTTTCCCCCAGGTATGTTGGTCTCCAGGACTCCATTTAGGTTGAAAAAGAATCGACCCACGGCTCTCCAGCAAGCATGGTGTGAAGGGTGACTGATAAAGGGTTTGCTTTAAGTTTGATATGTTGGGCCAAAAGGCGCTGATATTACAACCTAGCTGCATACGACACAAGGTGCAACCACACTTTTAATGTAAACTGAGAAGTAGAAGAAATTGTGTGTGTGTGTTAAAGGCGGGGATATCGAGATCTCGGACACAATTTATTTCATCATTCATACTGTCATATCTAGGAATAATCCACTGAATATAAATTTGATGATAAAATTATTATGAAGGAAGAAGGGATGAGAGCTGAGCGTCTGAGAAGAAAGAGACTAAACAAAAATGTTGACAGCAACGGTCCTGAAATCCCATGCTGTAATTGTGGAAGACTACTCTTAACACGGGCGGGTCTTGCTAGTCACACTCGCCATCGCCATGGGCTGTGAGTTCCATGATTCCTCATAGCACGATAAAACACTATCGTCTGGAAAGACGGAAAGGTGCCAATTATTGTGTCATTCATAAATAGGATTATTATTTGAGCTTTTCATATCCGAGGGTTGGAAATAAGAGACAAGGTTTTATTTTTGGCTAGTCTGTCCACAAGGCCTTACAGTGGTATTGGCTATTTTTATTGTATAAAGAAAAGTGTGACAGTCTTGATATTTTGGGGCATTCGAGCGTACCAGGTGATGAAATATTAAACATACCAGAGAATTGATATTGTTGATTTTCTACTATAGTTGGAAATATGTATGAAGAAAATATGTTTGCTGTTGCTTGTTTTAATGTGTTTGTTTGGGCTAGTTGTGTCTGCACCACAAAGTGCCATATTCGGCTGTTGTTGTCCTTTGTGTCTCATAGTGGTGCTATATAGAACTGACATTTCAGGAGTTGACACTTGAGACTAACCACCTCATGTTTTTATCTGTGTTCCTTGCTTGAGAACATGTCTTGGTTCCAACTGGTATTTTAAATTGCTTGACCAGTACCATATAAGGGGGACAATAACTATGGACAGTTTGTTATACTACTCAGCACAGAATGAGTGTAATAGTGTGATAGAGAGTTAGGGAGAGAGATCAAACCTAATTTTCAAAGGGTCACAAATTAGGCAAACTAGACCTTATAATAATACTCATATTTCACACATCAGTTTTATTTTATTGGGGGGGGGGGGGGGGGGGGGTGTTTATAGGTGAAGAGTAAATTGATTTTTTGCATTTGATTGACCTAGGAAAAATGACCTAAGTAATATAACTTGGCCTATATTCATATACAGTGCAGACCTGATAAGGAGAACAAGTCGAAGATTCAATAAATAGTTCTTCTTATCAGAAATTCTCCTTATCTGCAGAAGAGTTCATGCAAATGGTAATTGTTGGGGATAAGCAAATTAAAAGAAAAGTTGCCTCATCCGAGATCGCCTTAAGCTGTCTGCACTGTTTATAGAAAGATGATAGATTTGATTTTTGTATGGCATGGGAGGATATCTGTTAATGCAATATTAAACATACCAGAGAACTGAGATTGTGGAAAGTTATAGTTGACTCTCTTAACTAGAAAGATACTTGAAGACAATAGATTTGCTTTTACATGTTTTAGTGAACAGATATTTTTTGTGGTTTAAGCTGTTTGCGCTTGCACCACAAAGTGCCATATTGGGCTTTTGTGTGCCCCGTGTCTCTCATAGTGGTTCTATATAGAACTGACATTTCAGGAGTTCATACTAGAGACAAATCACCTTGTCTTTTTTCTCCTGAATATACTCTTGGAAACATCTTTGTTTCTTTTAAAAAAAAAAAATCTTTTGTGAACTTTCGCTTCAAAAAAAAATTATTTTGTTAGTTAGTTGACAGATTATCCTCGTTGCAGATTGAACTATTCCGTCCATAAGTGCCCGGATCCCCTTCTTAGGGAATCCTGCAGCGACAGTTGTCACTTGGTTCTCGCAAATGTCCTACCTAGAGACCAGGGGAAATTACCAGAAGTCCACATGAAAAAAAATCCCAGCCTCCACTGGGGCTTGAACCTGGGACCTCAAGCACTCGAAGCAGATACCTTACCTCGAGACTCCACTCAGCCCCCCCCCCCCATCCCCCCCGTTAGTCAACTCTTACAACATGCTTCTTTGGGAGTCATTTTGTTTTTGTTTTTCCTGCAATAAAGCCCCAAAACCAATTTACTTGTTATTGTTTCCCCCATGTGTGCGTGTGCAAAACGACCTGGGAGTTAAGCCTGATGTGATTGTGTGTGTGATTTGTTCCTGTGTGACATATATTTTACTACCTGTTATCTAGCTATTGTCACAGAAGGTCAGATTAGTTAATTTCAGTTAACTTCAGGCATCTTTCCAACCAAAACAATAAATTAATCATATTGTTTACTTTAATTTCCCCAAGGTCTGCATAGATTTTCTTTTTTCCGTGTTTGTCTCCCAGTCTAATAATGGTAAACTACTCCTCGACTCCTCAAATTTATCAACTGATTCGATATAGGCTTTGTCCAAATATTTTCATGGGCTCAACATGGGTGATTAAATTGTATCATCTTAGATACCCATTCCTAAATATAATTTCTGAATACTTATGTTTTTGTTTTGTATTGTTGTTTCTGATGCAAATACCAAGTACTGATTTGAAACATGATGATATTCCTCAGGATGATGGTGGCTGGACACCCATTATGTGGGCAACAGAGCTACAGATGGCAGAAGTAGTCAAGTATCTTTTGACACAAGGGGGAGATCCTAACAAGAAAGATAACGTAAGTAACTTGACCATATAGTACATAGAAAGCTTGTCAGCCTAGCACCAGGTCCTTTACTGTAGGTGTGTCAAACATGCAGCCGCAGACCACATGCAGCAGCCCCTTGCAAGCAATCATTTTTTAATAAACGACTTCATTTAGTTGTTTTATTTGGCCATCATGACAAAACAGAAATGATTTATATAATATGTAGCCCTCGGTTTGACATGCCTGCTTTATAGTCTATTTTATACACAAGAGCACTGTTGGACACTTGTAGCTAGAGGGAAAGTGTACAGTTGTATTTTATATACACAAGCATTGTTGAACACTTATAATGTGAGAGGGAGTGTGCAGTTGAGGCTCATGCTGGAAAAATTCTGAATCTTTTGCATTTCCCTGCCACATGCATTTTCATATCCAGGATGTCATCATAGTCCTGTGTTGACCTTTATATTTTTTTTCTGGAAACTTAGCTTCCCTGACTCTCTTGGTTATATAATCTAAGTTGTTTCTTTGTTTGCAGTAAACAGTTTTGCTACTTGATCAATCCTTTGTAGTTGGAGTGCATCTGCATGAGAGGTGATAAACCAACAGTCCATGTACAAATAAGTTATTTGTAAAACGGATGTGCATGCAAAACTTAATTTATGAAACAAGGCTAAATTCCAGATATGGGTGAACAACCAGCATTCTCTCCAGAGTTTACTGTCAGTAAAAGCAAAGAAGAAGAAGAAGCTACTGGATCATATTTGTCCTTAAATGTATTTGTTTATTTGGTCTTTTTGCCTTTGTGTATAGCTACCCTGACTATTCTTGTGTTTATAATGTAAGTTTCTCTTTCCCCACTGATTGATCATATGTGTCCTTAAATGTATATTTTGACATTTTGTGTGTGTAATTGCGGTATCATATTACTATTTTTGAGTGAGTAAGTTAAATATCCGTTTGTATTTTCATAGTTTTGTCTTTTTCAAATTGTGTTTTAATTTTTGATGAAATATCTGTCTATATAAGTATAATGTTGAAATCTCCAGTTTTAGTTCTTTTCCACTGCAGAAATTGTATTTTTGATTTTAAAATAATCAGTACTCTTTCTGAATTTTGAGTTTTGTTTTGTTATTGACTTCTTATTCAGACCTGCATGATTCCTGCTCTAGGTAATTGCTATTTGTAAATGATTTTTTTTGTCCGCCCTCTTTGATTACATGATCAGGTATTTTTTTTAAAGGATTGTTGTAGTTGTTTTTCATCTGCATTAATTTTTTTCATTAGTGTTGTTAAAAATACATACTTGTGTCCATGTTTATAATGTTGTTGGTATTAGCAGTCTAGCAAGGACATACTTATGTCCGTGTTTTGTAATATTGTTGGTATTAGCAGTCCAGCAAGGACATACTTGTGTCCATGTTTATAATGTTGTTGGTATTAGCAGTCCAGCAAGGACATACTTGTGTCCATGTTTATAATGTTGTTGGTATTAGCAGTCCAGCAAGGACATACTTGTGTACATATTTGTAATGTTGATATTAGTAACCACTGCAAGAACATACTTGTATCCATGTTTTATGCTGTTTGTGTTAGTAATCACTGGAAGAACATAACTTATGTCTATGATTATAATTATCTTCCTTCTTTTGTTCAGGAAGAGAACACCAGCCTTCACTGGGCAGCTTTCTCTGGCAGCTTAACCATTGCAGAGATGTTCTTAGACTCTGGGTGTGAGATTGATGCTGTCAATGAGCACGGAGACAGACCTCTGTAAGTCGATGATCTTTCTGGACAAGTTTCTTTCTTTGTCATGCTAACTAGAATGCAGTCCTGTCTCATCACAGCTTGTTTCTTCTTCAGTGCCATTATTCATTAATTATACTTAATCGTAAAGCAAATTATCTTGGAATCAAGGTGCTAGATTCTAGCCTGAAAATCCTAAGTTCAGATTCACAAGAATTCGTAGTAAATCCTTGAATATTAAATCTTTCAATGCCAGGCAAATGTTATTAGCCTGAACGTTTTTTTTTTTCTAACAGCGTCCACTTGTTTTTGGTTCCAGGTCCTCAGTTTGCAGGAGGAAACAAACTAGATTAGCTGCCCCCTAGAAAGCTTGTCATCAAAATCGAATTGTTAGAGGTCTTTCCTTCGTGCATCTGACTGAGAGGCGAGGAACAACAAAACAGTGTGCATACAAATAAGCTAGATTTTAAAAAACGGGATATGAATGCAAAACTCGAGCTCTGAAATTAAACTAGAGCCCACCGCCAGAACGAACAACCAGAACACTAAAAAGAAGAAGAAAACTTGGAGGACTTGTAGCAGCTCCTGAAAACCAAGAAAACCTAATAACAGCAACTGAGGACTTCACGATTGTGAAAAAAAACTCTTGAAATAGGCAGAAAACCCTGAAATTTGACCCCCATGGAGTAGGAAGGAGTAAAATGACGGAGTACCCACACACTGTCTGCATGTGTTTTCAGCGTTTAAAGCAAACAAAGGGCTGCTGCATGTGACCGGCACGAGATTGAAAAGGTCAGACATATCTTGAGAAAGCCATGACAAACCCTTGTATTTGGCTACGAACTCTGTTCTTAAAACAATTTGTTTTTGTCAGAATGTTTCGCAGGTATTTGTTTGTGGTCAGTTTTTTTTTAAAAATTCCAGTTTAAAGGATTCATTTAAAATAAAATTGTTACTAAAGTGACACATCTGAGTAATTTACAATGAAATATGCCAGGCAGTTAATGGGGCACTCTGTTGTTTGTGCTTTTTGTGTTCCGTTATTTCTGTTGGTTATCAGTTCTTTTCTCTTTTCATCATCATCAACAGGCATATAGCAGCAAGACAAGATCATTATGATATGGTTGTGTAAGTATACTTTTGTAATGATTATATATTTGACTTTATTTATTTGGCAAGGAATGGAGGCGCTTAGAATTAAAAAAATAAAAATTTTTTTTTTTTTCAGGTTAACTGTAGTATCTTTTATCATCAACATCGCCATCGTCTTCTTCTTCTATGTCTACACTTAAAAGGATAATTGACATGTTGTGTTGTAGTTTACAGCTATGCTATTACAACTGTATCTCCCTTTCGGCCTAACACATTTAGTTTCAGAAAACCCTTAATTTGTTGCCTTTTACGACATGCTTGTGTAGAAGGGGGGGGGGGGGGGGGGGGTCTGAGTGCATCTGTAGGAGCGACAAGGAACTGCTAACTGCACACAAATAAGCTAGTAAAACTGCTCACAAATAACCTAGTAAAACAGATGTGCATGCAAAACTCAGACCCTGGCACACAGCCAAAGTCCAAATGAACAAACAACTAGGACTTTCTGCTGGAGCTCACAACCGGTGAACAAAGAAGAAGAAGTTCTGCTGCTGATTGGTGTGCGGCTGAGTCTCCACTGGTCTTTCACATGAAGTGAAGTCTTCTTATTCGCTTGCACCGGCAGTAAACTCTGGCAGAGACTTCTGGTTGTTTGCTCCCTTCTGGACTTTGGTCTTATTACAGAACCAGAGTTTTGCATACACATCTGTGTGACTTATCTGCTTATTTGTATGCAGACTGTTGGTTCCTTGTCCCTCAGACATGCAGACTGTTGGTTCCTCGTCCCTCACACAGAAGCACTCCAACTTTGAATTTAACATCCCTGATTTTTAGTGGACTCTTACAACATGCTTGTTAGGGGGCAGTGGGTTTGGTTTTTTCCCCTCACACTAGGTAGTAGAACCATCATGGGGGGGCGGTGGGGGTGCGGTGCGGTAAGCCTGACTCAAAGGACAGTTTTCCTTTGGTTTATTTTCAGGGATTTCACTCATTCAGGCAAATATACATTTTTGTTTGAGGGATGTTATTGTAAAGTACAGAACCAAACAGCCCTCTTGTTAAAGGGGTTAGCTTTTGTAGCTATGTGAGAAAGTGAGATGAAAAATAGTAATTTGAGAGTGTCAGCCTCATCACACAGAGATTTATCCCACCTGACTAGTCTGTCTCTGCCTGAAAAGAGCTCTCTCTCTCTCATTCTCTTTTTCTCTCTCTCAATCTCTCTCCCGTGCATGGAATGCGTGCGCACATACACACACACACTAATTACTAACATATACCAACAGCTTGCTGTACTCAACAGACATCATAATCCAACATTGTAAATATTCAACAGAAGTGACTGTTTATTTCAACATTACAGTCCAACCGTAGATCTTAAATAGAAATCATTGTTTATATTGACAGACTGTTGCTGGCCAGAGGTGCTGATGTTGATACTAAAAACAACAAGAGTGAGAGTCCAGTAGAGGTAAACAGCTTTCTTTACCAATTCTTGCTAAACATCTCACAACAGTTGGAGATTATAAATCTTTATAGTCTGTTGTCTGGCAAAACTTGAGAGAAATCAACCTCGAGAGAATTTATACTTACTGCAGTTATGATATTGATTCATTGTGATTTTTTCTCTCTCCAGATAATTAGCTAATATTGATTGTGGATTATGTTTCTGTTTGCCTAGTCGTGCACCAACAAGACAGGTCAGGTGTGGATGGCCCTGAAAGTCAATCAGCAGTTGAGGAGTTTTGCCGCCTGGAAAACTATACGTCCAGAGAGACTTATAGAAAGGTAAAGTTTACTTCATTCTCACCCTTTCCACATTTTCTCTAGACTGTTTAGCTAGATACCATTTTTAGACAGCTTAGTTAGATACCATCTTTAGACTGTTTAGCTAGATACCATTTTTAGACTGCTTAGTTAAATACCATCTTTTAGACTGTTTAGTTAAATACCATCTTTCGACTGCTTAGTTTAATACCATCTTTAAACTGCCTAATCGAATGCCATCTTCAGACTGTTTAGTTTGATACCATCTTTAGACTATTTCGTTAGATGCCATCTTTAGACTGTTTATTGAGATGCCATCTTCAGACTGTTTAAAAAGATACCATCTTTAAACTGTTTTAATCCTAAATAACATCAGTATTTGTGCTGGCAGAAATAATGTCCTGAAACATGTCCCAACATACAAAAACAACGATATTAAAAGAGATAGTTAATGTCCTGTTGCTGGTCTGAATCTGCAGGGATATAACCATGGGTAGGGAGAAGAACCCTGTGGCCTGTGTCAACTCTGAAGACGGTGAGCCGTGCCCTGTGGACTATCTGTACGTGACGGAGAACGTGGAAACGAGTCCGCTGAATATCAACTACGTCATCACTAGCTTGCAGGTAATGTTCGAGCTTCTTCTTCTGCAGACCTCTTTGAAAGGTGGTCGGAGTGTTGTGTTGTGGTTTACAGCTAGGCTAGGTTATCCACGCATAGGCATCTGATTTCTGCATGTTCTGAGTAAAGCCACATTTGATTAAGCCACTGTGGTGTAGCGGATGGATGCGTGCCTTGATCCGAAGGTCATGGGTTCAGTATCGAGCTGGGTTTAAAAAAAAAAAAACCTCGACTTTCATATCCACTAATCTTGAAATGGGTACCAGATAGAGTCCTGGGAATAAGAGGTGACCATTGTGATGATTGATCTTTAAAATATAGGTGAAGGCATGGTAAAAGCGCCCCCCCCCCCTCCCCCCCCCCATACACTTAATAAATGTAAGATTTCTGTACATCTTAAATGATGGTATTTTTCTTGCCCTTGTTTCTCTTGCTGTTGTTTTTTTCTCTTCTTCTGCTAATTGTTTACATTTTTAAGTTGATTTACATATAACAGCATATTTATTTCTAGTGACAAAAAAATTAAGTAGTGTATAGTTGGAAATTTTTTTTTGTTTTTCATCTATGTGTTCCCTACAGAGTTGTCGATGTAAAGATGACTGTTCATCCATGTACTGTGTGTGTGGACGCAGCAGCATCAAGTGCTGGTATGATAAGGTGAGTGTTTTTTGCACCATATTTTTCCATGTATAAGTTTCCCAAATTTTTAAAGTTTTAAAATTGGGGGTCATCTCAAATGCAGAATTTGTTTAGGATATTTGTTTCTTAATTTTGGGATACAAAAAAAGGGGCGAGGGGGTGGTGTGTGTGTCTTGTGCATGCAAAAATATGGTATACTGGACTCATAATTTAAGCAATGTTTACTGGAAGAAAACCTAGCACAATGAAGCTACCAGAAAAGTGGCACACTTCAGAAGTAAGGCTGATTTAAAGCATGACATAACTACCGTTATGCTGCCATGCTTTAAAAAATAATGCAGACTTACTAAAAAAAATATGACATAGAAATACCATAAGACAAATAAAGACAAGCTGTGACTGGTACATTCAACAGAGAGAAAAGAGACGCCTATAGATACATACATTTTTAAGTAGTGAGCAAAACAAGCCATCAGATAAATCACTAGGAAGTCTATCTAATATAATTGTGTAAAAAAATGGAAAAAATAATGACAGAAAGAGCTATTGCAAAACAAAATAGAAAGTGAATGAAGGCACGGGAAAGAGAGAGAAAAATATATGAATAAATCAGAAATGTATACATTTGAAAAGTTTCATAGTCTTGGGTAGTTTTTAGTGTTTTCTTAATATCTATTTGACCATAGTTACTTGTGTTTAGATAAAACGAGCCTATTCTGTTTTGCAAAAGACTCGTCAGAAGCAGCCTCACCAAATAGAGCTTACATTAGGCTGCCTTACGATAAGTAAGGCTGACCGAAAGCAGCCTGACAGGGAATTACTGATGTTTGTGTGGGAAATGGGCTCTAATGAAGAATAGACCCACCCACTGCCACCCTGAAATGCATGGCGTAGAAGTGACTAATTAAGGGCGTTTCCTTTAAAGTCAGAGTGCATCTGCCTGAGAGGCCAAGAACCAACAGTGTGCATAGAAATAATCTAGATATGTAAAACGGATATGCACACAAAACCTGAGTTCTGGATTAAGACCAAAGCCCAGGAGTGGAGAACAACCAAGACTTTTTGCCAGGGATTTACAGATGTTGAAGACTAAGAAAAAGGATGAGTTAACATTTTAAAATGTTCATTGCCCATTAAAGATGACGTTTCTCCCCTTTTTGAATTTCAAGATGGGGCGTTTATTGGATGAAGTCAACTTGCTGGAACCGCCGCTGGTGTTTGAGTGTAACAGAGCTTGTCGATGCTGGGTGAACTGTAACAACAGGGTGGTGCAGAATGGTATCACGTGAGTTGCCAACCCATTTTTTATATACACATTTGTAATGTTATTCACTTGTTGTAATGTTAACACTCGCTGGTTGTAATGTTAACACTCACTGGTTGTAATGTTATCATTCACTTGTTGTAATGTTAACACTCACTGGTTGTAATGTTATCATTCACTTGTTGTAATGTTAACACTCACTGGTTGTAATGTTATCACTTATTAGTTGTCCCCTTGTTGGTTCGGGACCCAGTTTTATTTTGGGGGCAGGAAAATAGATCCTTCACCCCTCCCCCACCTCCAACCACCACAACCATAGCTGACTAAATAGGGGTGTTTCCTTTGAAGTTGGGATGCATCTGCCTGAGAGCTGAGGAACCAACTGTCTGCATACAAATAAGTCAGTTCTGTAAAATGGATATGCAGACAAAACTCAAATTCTGAAACAAGACTTTAGTCCAGAATTGGGTGAACAACCGTAACTTTCTTGGAGTCTACAGACACTGAATGCAAAGATGAAGAAGATTCACTTGTAATGTTATCATTCACTAGTTTTAATGTTATTGTTGTTTAGTTGTAGTGTTATCTACTAGTAGCAGTGTTGTCAACCTTTAGTTATAATGTTATTATTCAAAATGTTATGCATTAAATTGTAATGTACATTTGTAAGTTTCACCTGACACTTGAACCTCATCTGGTTTCTCACTAGAAAATGGAACCCCTAGCTTTCAGCTGGATCACTTGGGTAGACCTGGGTTATTCTGTGAAGTATAAAAAACTAGGAGTATTCTGTGTTATATGAGTCTGGGAGATATTGAAAGCTCTATATTGTCTGTTTACCCGGTTAGGACCTCTTTGACTAGATAAGTCTCTGACAGTGATATAGAATCTACCTAATGTGGGTTCCTGGGTCTTTTTATGGGAAAACTTGAATAGACCCACTGCCTCCCCAACAAGCATGCCATAGGAGTCGATTAATTGTGGGCATCTTTTGAAGCTGTTCTTTGGTCACATAATGCGAAGCGAGACACTGGAGAACATTGTGGCAACGCTAAAGATCAGTGGGAAAAGGTGTAGAGGCAGTTTAAGAGATGATGCTGGGTGGGCTAAAACGATGGCATGGAGGGATATCATCAAGAGAGCTGTTTTAGGCAACCAGGGATCATGATCTGTGGAGATGCATGAGCGCCTACACCAACTGGCAGGGCACATGGTGATGATGATCTTTTGAAGTTGGAGAACATCTGCCTTAAAGACAAGGAACCACAAGTCTGCATACAAATAATCCAGATCTGTGAAACGGGTGTGCATGCAATGATCAGATTCTGGTTTTAGACTAAAATTCATAGGTGGACAATTACTCAGAACTGTCCGCTGGAGTTTGCAGTCGTTGGTTGAACACGAAGAAGAAGAATTTAGAATTGTCTTTTATTTCTTGTTGTTTTCTCCATCTGCTTTTTAAAATGCATGTTTGTATACTTTATGTATTTATGCTGCTTGTGTCTCTACAGCTGTCGCCTCCAAATGTTCAAAACCAATGGCAGAGGATGGGGTGTTCGGGCTCTAATGGATATACCAAAGGGTACCTTTGTCTGCGAGTAAGTTTCAGCCCGTTAGAAAATTTCATGACTTTGTTAGTTAACTTAATTGTTGATTCATGTACAGGTGGAATGTGTTATCGTATACAGTGAGAATAGAATGTTGTTTTGGAAAGAATTGTTTGGTTTCTGTCTTCATGAAGAAGAGGCTTGACACGGAAAAAAATCACCTGTCAGAATGGATTGAAAGACAAGACTGAAGGATGTGGATAGAAGTGACTACTAGCACCATATGACATGGACTTTAAGAAATGAATTATTCATTTAATTTTAGTGTGAATTGTGTGTTGTCATTATTTTAATATTCCCAGATTAGGTTTGGTTTGTGTGCAACTTCATTTTTACTTTAATCAGAATTTATAATTCTTTTTTCATCATCATTGTTATCTTCATCTTCTAATAGTCCATGCCAAATGGTATTGTTGGTCATTTCTATCCACAAACGTCTGTAAGTCAGTTCTGAGACAGATGATCTTCCATGTCCCGATGTGAAAATGTCCAGCAACTTCTCTCATGATGGATGTACTCGTTTTTTTTATTTTCCTTCTCATAACATGACCAAAGAATGTAGATGGTCTCCCTATGATGTGAGCAGGCAGTTTTCTTCATGAGTCAAGTTTCATTCGAGACATCTTCATTACTTTTTTTTTTTAAATCAGTCAACAATATCCTTATCATACTATAAAACCATATCTCCACCACTTGCAAATAATTTTTCACTAATAGTTAAGCTGCTCATAATTCACTGACTTTTATCATGATGGGATCTATCTATATAGCTCTTGAGAATTCTCTTTCTTGTTTGAATTAACAAAGATTGCATAGAATATTCCTAATTTTTGATTGCTTTGGTATATACAGTTTATTATTGAATCAGTAATGTTTCAGTTATCACCTCAGTAGCAACTATTTTTCTCTTTAGTTTGCTCCTAAAGTTATAATTTATTGCTCCAAGGGGAACACTTTATCAGAGATAAAAGATTATCACTTTATCAGTTATAATGTCTTTGATTATTGATAATAATTTACTTAAGGTTACAGTTTAAATATTTGTTTTCAAACTGTTATAATTTATGATTATAAAAAGAACATTGCAGTGCACATTTCAGTTATTATTCAGGTTTATTAGATTTTTATTTCAATTTGTGACTATTTCTGTGTGTGTTAGGTATATCGGAGAACTCATATCTGATTCAGAAGCTGACAGAAGGGAGGATGACTCTTACTTATTTGATCTAGATAATAAGGTAACGGATGATTTTTGTTTGCTAAGTGATTTTTGTGTTTGTGTGTGCGCAGGATTTAGGTGGTGGGTGTGGTTGTTGTCAGTGATGAGTTTATATATTGCGGGTTCAAGGGCAGCAACAGTCCAGTGGCTTTTAGCTTGCCTGCTGAATATTCAGATGGTCATAGTTGAAAATACCCATCAAGGCAGATTTATTTATTTACATTTCCCACATGGATTTTGTTGCCCTAATTTTTTTAAGTGGGGGAAGAGAGGGGTCGGGGGGGGGGGGGGGGGGGGGGGGTGAAGTGGAGAGAATAAAACGACACCCCTAACAAATATGTCGTAACATGACTAATTATGGGGTGTTTTTCGACCTACGAGTGCATCGACTTGAAAGGTCAGTTCTCTCTCTCCCTCCCTCTCTCTCTCTCTGTCTCTCTCCCTCCCTCTCCCCCCCTTTCTCCCTCTCTCTCCCCTCTCTCTCTCTAGGTCTAGCCCTATGTGCCCTGTACTCCTAAAGGCGTGGAAAAGGGACCTTTACTTACTTTATAGATGCACTCAGTTTCAGAATTGCCAGACCCCCCACCCCCAGTTTCTCCTCCTCCGTGTGGAAGGGAAAACCACTGATCTAACCAATCATAAAGTCAGAAAGCTTAGCATGATCTGATTGAAGGCCTGTGATCCATCCAGTGATCAAAATTACAAGCTATAGTAATTTAAAGGGGACTGGTACGATTTCTGGTATGGTATCTATAGTTTACAGTTATTAAATTGTCTTCTGCTTCTTTTTATGAGTTCTAATCAATACATGTCTGTCTATTTTAGGTACTGTTTCTATGGTCTCAGAGTTTCCCCATTTGTTTATTTCTGTCTCACTGGGAGGTGACAGGCAGAAAAAAATGTAATGCCAGTGCGTGTCGTCATCATCCTGTTACATGTCACATAGGGCTTGCAGATAAATGCTCCATTCCCTTCAGTACTATTGATGCCAGCACCTTTAGTCTCAACAACTTTCCTCTAGTGATTATCTTAGTTGGGCTCTGTGTCCTCTGTCCTTTTGGTTCCCATCTTCACACATGTTTAGCGATTCTCTGTCAGTGTCTTTTCATGTTGTACAGAATATATCGACACCTTCTTTTTTCTTCTAACTGTAGGTTTCACTACCACTGCAGACGGGTCGCCCCATAACGGTGCCTTCCTGACCAGTGGGGATCACACAAAATGTCCTTCAAAGCCCCATTTAAATATTAGTGAAAAAACTTGCATATCTCAGCAAAATCTGGAAACTTATCCTCGCAAAGTAAAAATGTGTAAGCCAGCTGTCAGATGTGCCAACACTAACAGTCCCACACAGTATAACTATTAATGCAAGTGTTCAGTGTTTGTTTATCTCATCAAATACGATGGATGCTGTGTTGCAGGATGGGGACACCTATTGTATCGATGCCAGGAGGTACGGCAACATTAGCCGCTTCATCAACCACCTGTGTGAGCCGAACCTGGTCCCAGTCAAAGTCTTTGTAGAGCATCAAGACCTCCGGTTCCCCAGGATATGCCTGTTCGCATCTAGAGAGATTAGGGCCTATGAGGAGCTAGGGTAAGTTCAGCAGCACTGGTTGCTGTGCTGTTGTCATGGGTCATGGTTGTTTCAGTTTGTTGAAAGTGGGAAGTGAGGTGACAGAGAGAAGTGAGGTGACAGGGAGAAGTCATGTTACAGGGACTAGTCGGGTGACAGGGAAAGGTTTTTAGAGGAGGTAACAGACAGGGCTAGGTGAGTTAGTTTATGAAAAATGAGTTTGTTGAGAAAGAAAAGCTTGAGTGAGAGTTAAAATAGGGAGAATGAGAGATTGAGTGAGAGTTGATAGGCGAATGAGAGATGGTTGAGTGAGAGTTAATATAGGTGCAATAAGAGATGGTTGAGGGGAAATTACAGGTTGAGTGACAGGTAATATGGGGGTAAATAAGAGGTGAGTGTTGTTATAGGGAAAAAGATAGGTTTGGTGGTAGTAAATAAAAGAAGAATGAGGTTGAGTGAAAGGAAAAATTAGAGGTTGAGCTTAATAAAGAAAACTGAGAGGTTGAAAAGAGAGTTAACATAGAGAAAATAGAAAGGTTGTGTGAGAGTTAACATAGGGAAGATGAGAGTTTGGGTGAGAGTTAATATTGGGAAAAAGAGGCTGAATGAGAGTTGATATTAGGAAAAAGAGAGGTTAGGTGGTAGTTAATATTAAGAGAATTAGAGGTTGAGTTAGCGGGAAAAATGAGTTAATACAGGGAAATTATTGGTTGAGAGTTAATACAGGGAGAATAAGAGGTTGAGAGAGAGTTAATGTAGGGAAGATGATTGGTTGAGTAAGAGTTAATATAGGAAGAATGAGAGTTAATGTAGGGAGAATTAGAAGTTGAGTGAGAGTTAATATAGGAAGAATGAGATGTTCAGTGAGAGTTAATATAGGAAGAATGATTGGTTGAGTGAGAGTTAATATAGGGAGAATGAGAAGTTGAGTGAGAGTTAATATAGGGAGAATGAGGGGTTGAGTGAGTTAATATAGGGAGAATGAGGGGTTGAGTAATATAGGGAGAATGAGGGGTTGAGTGAGTTAATATAGGGAGAATGAGAAGTTGAGTGAGAGGTAATATAGGGAGAATGAGAAGTTGAGTGAGAGTTAATATAGGGAGAATGAGAAGTTGAGTGAGAGTTAATATTGGCAGAAGTATCTTATGGCCGTTTCATAGGCCAGTTTAATACACTTGCCATGCTTTATGTCCACTGTAGGGTTTCTGAACTGGAACCATTTCTGGCACAACCAGATTATGATGGCTTGATACACTTCATCATCATCTTCATTTATCATCATCCATCATCACCCATCATCATCATCATTATCTTCATCCATCATCTTCATCTATCATCTTCATCCATCATCATAGCCATCCATCATCATCAGCCATCATTATTGTCATCCATCATCATTGTCATCCATCATCATTGTCCATCATAATCATCATCATCATCCATCGTCATCATCATCATTTAGCAGCTCTTTTAGGGGAACATCACTCTCATACCAGGCAGCCGGGAAAAAACCTGGTCTTTCACCAGATCTCCAGCCCCACACACTTTCCTACCCAAGGTATCACTTATATCCTGCACCCATCTTTATGCAGGTCAGCCCCTGCCCCTCTTTCCTAGCACCATGCCTTCATCTACTATTGTTTCCTATCTGTCGTGGCACTTGGATAGACCAAAATAATTCACCTTCCAAGCCAAGACACTCTTTACCAGCCTGTTTTCCCTGATGTTCAGATCTTTTAGGATGTTCGTATTTCTGGTCCTTTTGGTCCATTGTATTCTGAGACTTATTTTTTTTAAATAGCATTTCAGTTTTTAAAAAAATAACCAGGAAAAACCCAATTTTCTTCCTTAATAGCAAGATAGTCCATGACTCACATCCGTATGTTGCTACAGGGAAGATTCATGCCTGCATATGTTAACCATGATTTCCTTGCTGGAAGTTAACCATACAGACTTCAAATGCTGTTTAATCTTTGCAGTGCTAAGGCCATCCTCCTTTTCCACTTACCCTGCGTTATTCTGTGCCATTTCAGGTTTGATTATGGTGAGAAGTTCTGGATGATCAAATGGAAACATTTCACTTGTGCTTGCAACTCCGCCAAATGCAAATACTCCACGGAAACGATAAAAAAGACGCTGGCCGACTACAAGCTCCGCTACCCTGATGAAAATGTAGACGTTTAAGAAAGGGCAGTTTTAGGTCAATTTGTGCGTGACTGTGAAAGCTGATATTCGGTTATTTTTAAAGACAGTGTTTTGACTGTTGAAGTAACAACACATAGAAAAGACATTGTTGAATTTTAGTGTTTTGCGCATGAATGTGACCGTTGATATTAGGTTGTTGTAAAAGCTGTTGATATGGCTGAGAAAAAATGTTTAAATTTAAAAAAGAAATTCTTTGACAGTTTGGATGAAATTTGTGTGTGAACGCGAAATTGATATTTTATTATTGTAAAGACTGCTTTTAAAAACGCTCAAATTATTTGAGTGTCTCAATGAAATTTTGTGTGAATATAAAAGCTGATAAAAAGCTTTTTCCTTCACTGTGAAAGTTGTTATGACAGAAAATATGGACAGATATAAAAGAAATTCTTAAGAGTTTGGATAAATGTGTGCATGAATGTAAAAGCTGATATTTCATTGATTATGATTGGTGCTTGGACTAAAAGAGTGGACATTTAAAAGGGAGAAATTCTTGACAATGTTTGGATGAAGTTACACATGAATGTAAAAACATATTTTCGATTACTGTGAATGCTGGCCATATTCATTGTTCCTATACTATTTTCTTGTTAGCTGCCAATTTTTAACAGTTGGCCTGGGTATGTATTTTTTTTAGCATGCTGTTTCATTCATGGTTACAATTGTATAATTTTTATTGAAGTTTTCTTGGGTGCATGGAAGATAGCAATTTTTTTTTTTCTGTTGAGTCAGTTCTTCTTTATGTATATGTGTAGAAAAGATTGTAAAGAAAGGTTATGATATCTGTTTGTTCTAGTTGCAGATTATTTGACGCATTTTTTTTTTTTTTTTTTAAATTATTATCAAAGTGGCTTATTTTCATCATCTGCATAATTTTTATGAAATTTCTTTCCATCATCATTTTAAAAAAAATTCTCACTTTTTTTTTTGGTTGTTATCTTTGTATCTGTCTCTTTTCTGTTCTTCTCTATGGGCAGGAGAGCCACCTTAACTCTTAGAAACTATAGTTTGTCGTTCATTATTTTGTGCCTTTTTTTAAAAAAAAACTCTTTCTTCACACCTCTTTTTTGTCTCTGTTTTGCATGTAGTACATTTTCTTGCTGGTCCTACCATATATAGTAATTCCCAAAGTATAAGTATTTCAGACGCATCTTGATTTTGGCACAGGTAGTCTGTAATAAAAAAAAATTATAATATGCGATTATATAAATCTACTACCATTGTATAAGATGCACACTAGAGACACTATAGTTTGGGAGAATAAGTGCGTCCTAAACTTGGGAAAAATGGTATAGTATAACCTTGTTTCAGTGTTCCAGTCTGATAGAGGAATGTGAAATCTGCAGCACAGTCTCATCTGTAGTTGGTATTGTTGTACTGGAAAGTGTCCCCTCTGAGTGAGGGACTTTCAACCCCACTAAAACCGCACATAGAGCGAATAACATGCAGTGATAGAAGGTACCACCATTCGGAGGATAATTCCCCATTACAAGTTCCAGAAACTTGAAATTATATTAGGGTTCCTGGCGACTGTGGGCGCGTGGTTTTCAAATAACAGATATATGGCTTCAAGTCTATCTACCAACCTCGCTGTTATAGATGAAAGATCTGTCTTCAGCAGTATAAAACAGTTATATTGGGGTACTTTAGGGCTTCATGATGTAACCTGAGTAGATAGAAAAAAACCTAGCTTACACAGTCCTTGATGTCATTCCGTAAGGCTAAAGAGCTTAAAAAAAAAAAAAAACCACAAGAGGATTTCCGTCTAACCAGCCACGCACACAGCGTCCAGAAATGTTTCTTTTCTTCTCCTTTTTCATAATTTATTACATGAGCCGCAAGCCGAACGGTTAACAACACAGGGTTAAATCCTCGGAAGGCGTTGGATAGTTTTGTCAGGACAGAAATAAAATCCCAACCTGCACAGTCCAAGGCGGCGGCACTAATAATATGGTCTTAAATCCTCAGACTTGATAAGCCCTGTCACAAACCACTCAAAAGAATGGTAAATAGGGCAGTATAGAAAAATCCTTCACATGAGGTCTACAATACCTCTCATTGTATATTACTGTTCCCACTTGCACAGATACTGTCTTCCCTAGAGTTCCCTTTCAGTTATGTTGCTCATGTGTTGCTTCCCTCATGCATACAGTCATCTCCTTCACACCATAGTGTATGTGCTTTAAACGTCACAAGTGAGAGAGAGAGTCAACCTGTCCTAGTATGTACAAATTATTATATACACTTTAATAAAAATACGTATTTTCAAACTGATTGTTTGGAGACATTATGTTTTCGTACGTTTCTGTTTATCTATCATGATCATCATTTTCATGTTTCATGCTGAGGAGCATAGGCTGTCACGTTTCACCATATCACAGGATCATCCAAATCATAGATCAGTTCAGTGTCCTTGCTTGCCCACATCTGAAGCATCTGGATATATAAATGTGTGTGCCTTTTCCTAGCTCTGATATGAAGAACCATTTCTTGGATATCTGGTGAGTTCTCCTTATCAGGTCTGCACTGTGTACTTTTATCTTTAAATTCAGTTTTATTTTTTTTCAACAGTAGGGTGGTCCTTCTTGTGTGGGTTCTGGGGTCCTCACTGTGAAAAAAAAAATAATTACAAGATACAAGGCCAAATGAAAAGTAGATCAGCGAGCTTGACAATATAATAAAAACAAACGAAAACTGAAGGAATGAAGACACACAGGAATACATAGCCCGAAAATGCCAAGGGCCGTACCTCGAAGACGTTAACTGTGTAAAATTAAAGGTCTGTGGCAGGCCTTTGAAATTAAATTGGGGTCTGTGGCAGGCCTTTGAAAATAAAATGGGATCTGTGGCAGGCCTTTAAAAATATAAAATGGGGTCTGTGGCAGGCCTTTGAAAATAAAATGGGGTCTGTGGCAGGCCTTTGAAATTAAAAGGTGTTAGCGATATATAGGTGGCGGTCTCTTCAGAATCGCTTTATTTTTCACCTTGTGGACACACAAACACCTAGACGACAACTGCCACCACAGTTTCGTCTTAACATCTTCGAGGTACGGCCCTTGGCATTTTCGGGCTATGTATTCCTGTGTTTCTTCATTGCACTGGCAAGACATCAACGTGGCTGCATCTGGATACGTCAGTTAAGTCATTTTGTGAATCAGTGTGTTTTTGTTTGATTTGAGTATGTGCTGATAAAGGCTCTGCAGCCGCAACGTTCAGTTTTTGTTTGTTTGTTGTATTGTCAAGCTTGCTGGTCTACTTTTCGTTTGGTCTTATATCTTTTCATAACACTTTTTGTTTTCTGATATGGAACTGGAAAAAGAGATTGAAACAAAATTGTTGGAGAAATTTGATAGATTGTCCTAATGTTTTGGTTATGTTATAAGAAAAAAAAAAGTGAAAACTCACAGCTTAGCTCGGTTGAAACCAAACTAACAGACGGAGCTCTTAACGCAATTGAGACTATCAGAACTGGGCTAGTTCACAGTTGAAGGAAAGATAATGGTGGCGGAGGGGTTGGGCCGTTGTACATCACACTGTGAAGGTGGATTCGTTTCAAGGCTGCGTAGCTCTGTTCACCATTACATTTTTTTTTACTGAGATCCCTGGGGGATCGTCACTGGAGTTATGGAGTTCGTGCGCTTTGTGACGCGGTAGTCAGCAGGCGCGTAGCCCTTATACACAGAGAGAGAGATAGAGAGAGGGGGGGGGGGAGAGCGAGAGACATATGGGATAAAACCCGATGCAGTGAAGTCGATCCCCTAGATTGTAACTTTTACGGGATAGTAGAATCTCAATGGACACCCTCTATTTTGAGTTATATTTGGGTAAACGACGCCGTACGGAGCTCCAGGTTATATAGCTTTGAGACCAAACTACGAGTCTTCAATTATAATGTTATTTCAGTTCTGACACATGCCAGTGAAAGTTGCAGAAGCACCAAACACATGGAACGGAAGTTAAATACATTTGAAAAAAAAAAATTGTGAGGAAAATCATCAACATAAAATGGACAGTAATTCAAAAAGAATGAAATCAGAGAAATGTCGGCCAGACACTTGTTTCGATTGCAACAAGACAAAAGAATGTATATATCATATATTGGGTAGACTCTGAGACAAAAGGAGCAAGGAATTACAAAACAGGCACTGAATTGAGAAACAAATGGTCTGAGAAACAGGACGTCCAAGAGAAACATTAAGAAGAACATTATCACGAGAGATGAACTCCATGTCAGAAATTGAGAAAGTTGCATGCACCAGAGACGAGTGGAGGAATCGAATGCGAGCTTTATGTGACGACTAACGGTACACAAAGAATGGTTATGATGATGATGAGAATATGCTGAGACTGGCATCAACTATGATACAAAGATGTGTGTAAACAGGACATGAATGGTACAGGTGTTTGGGTGGGTTTAGCGGGAGCAGGATGCCATGAAACTTGTTGTTTGCATTGAAAATAGGAATAACAGAGAAAATGGTTGTAGACAAGAGCTCAGCGTCTGAGAATCAACACGTTGAATACATACTTTGACAACCACGGTCCGGAAATCCCATGCTCTAGTTGTCAAAGAGGAGCCGCCGTTGTGTAGCGGCTAGACGCTTGCCTGTGGACGGGAGGTCGTGGGTTCGGGTCATAACGGAGCCGGATAAAAAAAAAATGACCTTGATTCTTGAGTCGACCCATGTGGGTACCAGATACAGTACTAGGAAGTAAAGGCGTCCGGCATGATGCTGACCACATCACACATCAGGTCCCGATTGGTGAATAAAATATAGGTCTAGCCCTAAATGCCCAATACGCCTATTGTAGAAGAATTCCTAACGCGAGCCGGTCTTGCCAGTCACACTCGCCGTTGCCATGAACTGTGTGTGAATCTCGTACCTCCCTCCCTATAGCACAATACTGTATGGCACTATCGTCGAAAGGCAACTTGCAAAATAGAGGTTGATGGGGGGCATAAAAAAGACAAAAGCTTTGAGAGAGAGAGACACACGCACACACGCACGCACACACACACCACACACACACACACACACAGAGAGACCAGTAATAGAACCACAGCTGGCAGAAGAAGAGATGGGATTTAGGAGAAATAGAAGCTGCACGGATGCAATCTTCACACTTAAACAATTAATAGAAAAGAACATTGAATACAATAAGAACTTATTTTGGGCCTTCGTAGACCAGGAGAAGGCATTTGACAGAGTCGACAGACAATTATAATGGAAAGTAATGGCAAGATATGGAGTAAGCGAACACCTCATCGAAGTGTGCACAAGTTTAAATAGGGATTGTAGAAGTGTAGTTAGAAAAAAAATCAGGGAACATCTCATCCATTCACAGTAACATCTGGAGTAAGACAGGGGTGTGTCTTATCACCACTGCTGTTTATCACCTACATCGACAGTATATGCAAGAATGCCAAGCCCATAAATGAAAATGTTAGTAAGATCAACGAAGTACTCTTTGCAGATGATCAGGCCTTGATAGCAGATACAGCCATGAAATTGCTACAACATCTAACATCCATGAATGAAGAATGTAAAACAAATAATATGAGAATCAACACTGAAAAGACAGAAGTACTGTCAATAGGAAAAAAAAGAAGACAGATCTAAACACATCAATAGAGAACAAATGCATTAAACAGGCATCTGAGTTTAAATATCTGGGAACTACGTTTACCGAAGATTGGAAATTGGATAAAGAAATTAACATTAGATGCAGTAAAGCAAACCAAGTATTGGGACAGCTAGCCCCCCTCTTACAGCATAAGACAATCCCAATCAGCACAAAGAGACATCTTATTCAAAGCATATTTATTCCAACTCTGTGCTACCAGTGCCAAACATGGTCACTCACAACAAACCATAAAAGAAAATTAGTAACCATGGAAATGAGATGTCTGAGAAAGGCTGTAGGAGTGACCATAAGAGATAAGATCAGGAATGAGATCATAAGAGAAAAAGTCGGCACAGAACCAATTCTAAATTACATGCAAAGACAGCAAGTGAAATGGTTTGCCCACTTAGAGAGAATGTCTTGTGACACCATACCATACAAAGCATACATGGAAAGAGAAGAAGGTCGTAGAGCAAGAGGTAGGCCAAGAACAATATGGAAGGATAACATCAGAGAAGCTCTACAACAGCACGATGTGCCTATGGCCGAGGCGGCCAGAAGAGCCAGAAACAGAACCTTATATCTCCCTCGACACTGACAGCGGTAAAAGAGGAAGTGAAGAAGAAGAAGAAGAAGAAGACACAGAGAGAGAGAGAGAGAGAGAGAGAGAGAGAGAGAGAGTGTGTGTGTGTGTGTGTCTCATTGAAAAACTGATACATAAACACGTTAATTGAACATCATCACTTTTGACACTGACTCAAGTTAAACTCAGTCTTGCTTCACACAGAGACTAAAATATGTTACGAATGAATGGCACAGTTTATGAAAGAGAAGCGTAGCAAATTACGAACATAACGCATTCTATTTATAGCAAGCAGCGGTTGACTCTTCAGACAATAAGGATACCTGCATACCGGGCGAAGAACTGTCTTAGCCTTGTGTACTGAAAGTTAGTTTACAGGACGTTGCAAACCCAACCCCAACAGCCCCTGGCTGTTCTGTGGCTTTTCTAGGCAAATTTACGTCCAGTAGTTTGCCATTGCACCTGGACGGTCGGCTTTCTTAATACCACTGTAAAAACCAACGCAAGTCTCATGGCCCGCAGCTGGGATCGAACCCGGCATCCCGGCATTACGGAGCGTTCGCAGCGACTTAGCCACAGAGCCGACTGCCCTGTGTACATTGAGCTTTATGTTTTAAAAGTTGTTTTTGATGCCGTTGTTTCTTTGTTTGCGTGCTGGTCCCGTCGCTTAGTGTCCTGTTGTATTTATTCAGAGTGGCTTTTGGTGGCAGCTGGTACCAGGGCATGCTCGTCGTCAAATGACCATCTCATCTGTTGTTCTTTAATAAACTGTACGACTTGTTTTAAGTTCTTGTCTTATAACATCTTTATTGTTTATTTCATGTGTTCTTTCATAAATTTTGTCTCACTTCTGTATGTGTGTGCCCGCGCGCATGCGTGTGTGCGCGAGAGTGTAAAGAAGCAAGATTTCCTCAAGTTTTTTAATTTAATTCCCACAAGTGTGGAGTAACCAATAAACAAAAAGTAAATTTCCCAGAAGGAAAAAAATTACAGCAATGCAAGAAAAAAAAGTCCATTGTAGTCGATTACACTTTAATTAGCTGTTGGATACACTTGACATCGGGGTGTCCATCAAATGTTGTAGTCTGAGAACACAAAATATATACAGACGTGATTAACTAGCGTAGCAAACGCAGACATGTGTTTGATTCTACTACTAGGGGGTCTTATAATATGTTAAAATATCTCACTTTACACACAAAAATCTTCTTTTTCTTCTTTTTCTTCCATCCTTCTTCCTTCTTCCTTCCTCCCTCCTTCCTTTTTCTTTTTTCCTTCTTCCTTCTTCTTCTTCTTCTTCTTCTTCTTCTCCTTCTTCTTCTTCTTCTTCTTCTTCTTCTTCTTCTTCTTCTTCTTCTTCTTCTTCTTCTTCTTCTTCTTCTTCTTCTTCTTCTTCTTCTTCTTCTTCATTTCACCCTTGATAGGGCGGTTGGTACATTAAGCTGTGGTTTACAGCTAGGCTGCGGTATCTGCCCTTTTTGGCCAAACGGATCTGATTTCAGCAAACCCTTTATTAGTCCATTTTACGACACGTTGTTTAGGCATGTCAGAGGGTCTGTTGCCCCCCCCCCCCCCCCAATTCACTCCAAATAGGGCTCAGGAACCCGCACGGGTAGTATTTACATCTAAAGGTTTAAACGTTTTATTGTCAAAAGAATTGAATTTTTAGCTTTGGAGGTTTATCCGACATGGCTGCTCTAGTACTACATACCCAAATGTTGAATGTTAAATTAAGACTCGACATCACAGCGCTCGAGAAACTTCCATAAGCGCCCCGTCCCTATCTTCAGCAGCAAGCCCAAGAGTTCCAATTCCATTGGTACCAGTAACTGTCTGATTGTACAATCTATATACCCAAATACGCGTAAGGAATATTACTATTTACTGATGTACGCAGGCTTAGATCTAAAAGGCCTGAGTAAGATTATAGTGGAAAGAAAAACAGTCCTAATGTATGGAAGAGCATCATGGACAGTTAGCTGTGAATATTCACCTGGAAGCTGCTAGGATGTGTTTTATAGAAGATCAGTGATACATTAGCAAGATCAGGATAGAGAGAAATAAAACGTGAAGATGTATTGAAGGAAATTGTCTTATGTAGAGAATTTTCTTATCTGAATCTAAAGGAGACAATCTACATTCTTCGGCGGGACAGACAGGCAGGCAGGCAGAAATACTGACAGACAGACATATATACAAGCATATAGACAGACAGACACAGACATATTGATAGACAGACAGACAGGCAGACGGACAGACAGACAGACAGACAGACAGACAGACAGACAGACAGACAGACAGACAGACAGACAGACAGACAGACAGACAGACAGACAGACAGACAGATCAACGCCACAAGACACAGATTAACAACAAAAGTATAAGCACAGCAACTGACCGCTGTCATATTTGCACCGTCAACAACTCTCTCAGTTCGCCACTTGATGCCTTCATCAGTCACGTAATTCTCCACTAGCTTGCCGCCTTCCACACTCACCGTACACTAGAAAGGTAAACACTGGTAATTAATATTGTTTCTACCTGCGTGCGCCCTGACATACAGGTGTAAGTCATGAGCGATAACAACAGCTCACAGAAACCAGCTTCTGGCCGCAGAAATGAGATACAGTAGAACGTCGCTTCACAAACACCTCTAATAACGAGTAATTCGCATAACGAGCAAAACAAATCGTGAAAGAATTACTTGCTTAACGAGTGACGTTTCGCATAACGAATGGCGAGGAGAGGGGGAGTTCCGGATTGCGCGCATGTTACATCAGTCTGTGTTTCATTCCAGAGCATCTTAGTGTCGCTTGTAATCACACATTTTCTCAAACTTGTGTTATATTGTGATATATGTACATGAATCCTCCAGGCCTACAAGATGACTTCCCTGAAGAATTTAAGTTCATCAAGGTCCAGTTTCTGCCTCTCGACACCACTCCGTTACTCCAGCCCATGGATCAGCAAGTTATTTCTAACTTTAAGAAGCTCTACAATAAAGCACTCTTCGAGCATTGTTTTCAGGTGACTGAAAGGACCAACCTCACTCTAAAAGAGTTTTGGAAAAATCACTTCCACGTCGTTGCCTACCTGCCTTAAGATGAACGACGCGGCGGGAGAAGGGGTTACCAAGAGAGCCCTAACTTCTACTTGGAAGGAACTTTGGCCGGAGAGCGTTGTCGATTTGTGACTATTAGGGGTTCGAGACAGTGCTTGTGGAACCGGTGGTCAACGAAATTGTGTCTTTGGCCACTATCAAGGGACTGTAGATGGATAACATTGAGCTTATGTAGTTGCATTGTGTTTCACAGCAAGAAGTTTGGAGGAAAGTTTGTCAGAGGAGGAGGAGGAGGTAACAGAAAAATAACAAACTTCTGGAGAAATAAGAGAAATGCTGAAAGCATGGGAAACTGTTGCATTTTACATTGAGAAGTATTACCCTAATAAGGAAGTGGTTGTGCGCGCTGCAAATTTATTTAATGAGAATGCTGTGTTGCATTTTCGCCAAATTTTGAAGCGTCGGCAAAAATAAATGTCTCTTGACATCTTTCTAGTTTTGTTTTCTGCAAATCGAATTCGCATTCCTGGTGGGTTCATTCCACGTTTGAAGAAAAGATGAAGATGATTTACTCCCCTTAACAATATGTATATAATTTTCTTTGAATAAAAGTTATACATAGCATTCTGTGAGAATTTGTTTCGACATGGAACGCATTATCGTATTTTACATTAATTTATATGAGAAAAATTGTTTCGCATAACGAGTGTTTCGCTTAACAAGTATGGTTCTGGATCGAATTATGCTCGTTAAGCGAGGTTCCTTTTTATATGAGAAAGGCGGTCCAAGTGACAAGAAGGGACAAAGTTCGCAATCAGACAAATACCTCAAGATCTTGAAACCCAGGCCTTAGAAACTCGAGTGGATCAGCCACAGTTACGATTGTTTTGACACAGTAGAATGAGAGAAAATCGGCCACCTGGCAGACACGGGGAGCTAAGAATCAGGGAATCAGACCTCCAGGACGACCATAGGTCCGCTGGGAAGACAACATCCGACAGTCCCTAACTGACAGAAGACTGGAATGAAACGAAGCCAAACAGAAAACTGTAGATCAGGAAGTCTGGCGATCTCTCTGACAAACCTCTACACCCTTCGGTTGTTTTTTGTGCATGTCTCTTCCATCCCATCTATCGAGCTTCCAAGTGGCATTTTATGTTGTACTTAGCGCAGCAAACTACCGTGTTGAACGTCACGGTAGACAGAACAGCGATGGGGGCTGCAGTTTCCCTAAAACGATGCCAATACAGACCTGCGCAAAGATACAGAACAACTGAAGATGCATTGGTCGCGACCGGCTCCAGCTGACAGGTCGTGCTTCTGACGTCACAGGATCAGGCTAGCAATGCGTTAACACAGCGGCTCTCAAACTGGGTGCCGAGGCACTATGGGGTGTCGTGAGCATATACTTGGGTGCCGCGTCAATAATCAAGAAAAGTCGGCTAAAAATTGTGCAATTATTAAAGAAGGAATGTAGATACTTTAAAGTTAAAAATTAGGTTGTCTTCCCTCGCCACTGTTGAAAATAGTTTTTTTTTTTTCTTGTTTGAGAACCTTTACATTACAAGAGAGACGACGTGACGAGAGCGACGTTCTGTAAGGACATGGACGACGTGACGAGAGCGACGTTCTGTAAGGACATGTTGATTAACTGTGTTTGCCAGTTAACTACCATAACCAAAGTCCTAGTGGCATGTAGAAGAAGGTGAGTATTGATGATGATGAGTTTGCTAGGGCGGCTCAACGGTGCTATTTTTGATGTTATGTTAGTTGCGTATTCTTGACAGGAAATTAAAGAACCAGCCCCGGCATTTTTTTTGGTTGTTGTGTTTTTTCTATTCAAATTCATGTCCAGTAGTTTGCCATTGCAACGCCGAAGCCACAGACGCGGACCCGTATTTGATACCACAGTCGAAATCACCACAAAGCAGTAGGTTGCTAAATCCCCTTCAGCGAGAATTGAATCATGTATCTCGGATTTCGGAAACGCGTTTGCTGCACCTAAGCCATAAACGATCTGTTGGGAGATTAAGGATAGATGAAGTTGACGATTAAAAAAAAGACAGTAAAGGGGAGAAGGATGAGAAGGTTGGGGGGTGGGGGTAGACCTCGTGGCGCCAGGGCAGGAAGAGATCTCTAGAACGGGCTCTTCGTATACAGTACTTTTAAGTTTCTCTGATATTTCTGCGGTCCATGTTCTGCGTGGTCGACCTCTGGGTCTCTGGGTCTGTTACCATTGTTTCTGTATAACATTGCTCTCTGTGGTGGCCTGTCTGCTGCCAGTCTTGTTACCATTTGATTTGTTGTCAACCTATAAAGTTTAGTATTGGTTCTGTGCCGATTCTCCTCCCGATATCCTCATTCCTTAGTCGATCTTTCCTCGTTACACCTAGCATAGTACTTGAACATTTGGTTTCTGTCGTCACTATTTTCCTTCTGTCACGTTGTCCTGCCTCCAATTTCATCAGCGCCGATGTCGCGTGTTCATTACTACACGACGACACAGCTTTTAACGACCTCAGAACGTGTAGAACTGGACCTAACCCAAACCCCCCTACAAACAGCCTGAGCCCAGGTCACACGAGACTCTTCTGAAAAAAAAAACCAGTTCAACCTTCTGACCTAGATCAGACTTTGAATGTAGATGGCCCGGAAAACGTGAATAGGACCAACATACCTCCTCCCCCGCTCCCTTTGTGTCACCTCCACTGACTATCACTGTGTCAACATAGCTCAGTGAATGAACGGCTGACACCCAACCTCCCCCCCCCTCCAAGGGAACAGCAATGACCTTTCGAGTGGTGTATTTTTATACCGATAAGCTCTCCGTGTTTAGGAAACTAATAGCCTGGCATTAAGGTTGCTACTATACAAAATTAGCCTGCAAAATATCAAACAAGCAGAGGTCAGGCTAAACAACTCCAGTCGATGACTAGTTTGGCACGCGAGCTGACATGAACTTTCTGTGGCGTAGACCAGGCGTCTAAGATCTGTGGCAAGCGTGCCGATCGCGGCATGTGAAACTATTTTCAGTGGCACGCTGAGGTAATAGAAAATAAGCACATGATCTTGTGCTGAGACCGGCCGAAGCGATTAACGATTAAAATGAATAGAACGAATAGTAAATCTAAAGTTACCCTTGTAAGTCATGTGACTATAGTGGACTTCCAGCTACTCGAGGAACACGATGCGTCGAGAGAACCTTTCGCATTTCAATATAATTTATTCTGATTTTTGCGCTTCTGTATATGTTGATGTATTTGTAGCAGTGCGCCTGGCGAGATACAGCTAAATATTTCTAGCCATAAATTGTAAACTGCATTGTAAATTCTGAAGTATTTCAATAAAAAAATTTAATTCTTTAACTTAACCAAAAAACTGAACAGATGAATATAAATCTTTGAAAGATATAATTGTTTTGTTTCAATAATTGTATATAAAATATCCAGTCAGTCAGTCAGTAGCCTGTCTTTTGCAGAACCTTGCTACCAAAGCAACCTTCCATAAAACTTCTCGATCACAAGCAAGATGTCCCGCGTCCGATACACCCATTTGGAGATCATCCGCCACATCTTGCACCCATCTTCTCTTTGCCCTTCTTCTTCCTCTCTTTCCAGGCATATCCCCTCCATTATTGTTCTCTCTAAACTTTCGTGACGTTTAAAGTGACCTAAATATTTCAAATTTCAGGGTTTTATCGTCTTTAATTGCCAACCTTCTCGAATATTCAGTTCTTGAAGTATGGATGCATTTGTTCTTGTCTTTACCCATGATATTCTTAGAACCCGTCTATACCATTTGTATTCTAAGGCATTTATGCACTGTTCAGCATGTTTATTAAGTGGCCAGGTCACACAGGCGTAGGTTGCAATGGAACAGATGCATGCTGTCCATAACATATTGGTGGACTTATAAACTCATGATTTTAACATTCTCACACAGAACTTTCTGTTGCACTAGACTGATTTAGCTGTAACGAGTCCCTCAGTTATCTTGTTTGTTTAGATGTGAAAAAAAGACTAGAGATGATACTCACCTTGGCTTTGGTCCCATCGGCCCCTGTGTAGTCGAAAGGTTCTCCCAACTTGAATACAAACTCCAGCTTTATGGCCCCGTAGTCTATTAATGATCTGGAGCAGAAAGTCAATGTTCAAGTGAGTACTCTTCTGTTTATATCCTCAACATTATGATCATCATCATCATCATCATCATAAAAACAAAAGCAACAGCAATGCTACAACAACAACAACTACTACTACTACAAGAACAAGAACAACTACTACTACTATTACTACTACTACAACTACTACTACTACTACTACTACTACTACTACTACTACTACTACTACTACTACTACTACTACTGCTGCTACTACTACTACTACTACTACTACTACTACTACTACTACTACTACTATTACTACTACTACAAACTACTACTACTACTGCTACTACTACTACTACTACTACTACTACTACTACTACTACTACTACTACTACTACTACTACTACTACTACTACTACTACTACTACTACTACTACTAAACCCAAGTAAAAAGACAAGTTGCATCCTAACGAGGAGGCGGTGGACGAGACAAGAAGACAGAAAAAGAGTATGTTGAATGCAAATAGGAGTAAGAAGAATGTACAAAAAAGAAAAAAAAAGAAAAAAAAAAAAGACGACGATAATGATGATACTGATGAAAGTGTGAAAAGTTTTCCCTTACAGTCATCTCAGTAATTTCCAATTATCACCAGGTTGTGTACATCTTTGGAGCTGCCGTGGTATAGTGACTAGACGCTCGCCTGCGGATCTGAAGGTCGTTGTTTCAAATCCGCAGGGAGTTGGGATTTTTTCAACACTACCTTGGCTCAAAGGTCGATCCAGCCTAAAATTGCTGCCAGGCGAAGTCCTTGGAAGTAAAGGCGGCCGGAGGGATGTCGATCACATTACCCACCCAGTGCTGATTGATCTATAAAATAAATGGGTCTAGCCTCTGGTTTTTCGTCTACTTCTGGACTGCAGTCCTGTTCAAAAACCTGAGTGTTGCGTGTGCATCCGGTTTACAGATCTGACTCATTTGTAAGCAGACTGCTGGTTCCATGCCTTTCAGGCAGATGCACTTCGACTTCAAAAGAAGCTCCCAGTTAGTCGACTTTTACGACATGCTTTTGTGTAGGCAGTGGGTCTATTCTTGTTTTCCCGATACAGGGCCCCGGAACCCATACAGGGAGATAGGTATTCTACTAACACAAGGACAGTCAGTTTAAAAACCTAGATTTTCTATTATTCTTTCCAAGTGACTAAGAAATGGTCGACCATACAAGTCTCAGTACTACCAATAATTGCTCTTTACAAACATTTTCCTTATCCAACTCACCTAGTTTTGTCTCCAGCGGCTTCTACTAACAATGTGTAATCTAGAGACGAAACCATTTTTTGCTTTTCTTCTGTCCAACCTGAAATAACGTGTGTAAGAATGTGTGAATGAGGCATTAGGTGGGAAAAAGAGGGAGGTATGAAAGGAAGAGAATGACGTCTGTATTCCTGTACGTAAAATGTTGAAGGTAGATGAATACAAACTAGTTCTGCTAACAAACACCAAATAACTTGTCACCGGAAATGATTTGGAAGCGTATATTACTGCTGAAGAAGACATTGGTAATCATAATGTTAACTGCATTCTTTGGTCATGTGATGACAAGAAGAACACGAGTACATCGTGACAGTAGGCAAGTTGGACGGGAGGAGAGGCAGAAGGAGACCGAGAGAAAAGATACTGGACAGTTAGACATCATGGCATTAAGGAACATCTGTGTCAGAATTGACTAAAAGTACACGAGATAGAAGGTAGTGCAAAGGTATGACTACCAACATCACGCGCCATGGACTTTAGGAGGAAGAAGAATGTTTAACTTATTCACTAGCAAGAAACTCATCAAGTTTCCATACATATTTGTATTTCTTAGAAACATTTTTTAGGCATTTCTAGCATGTTCGCCTAGGCAACCTTAAGACCTGTAAACCGTGAAGCCGTTCAGAGGTCTCAGGTAGTTAGCGTAGTTGGACATTTGCTTCAGGTTATGCCGGTGTGTCGGGAAATGAGCAGCCAGATAGACTGATTGGCTCAAGCACAACTTGGTGGTGAATTGATGTATGAAAAGCTCTCTTTGGGTGCTCGTGCGGTGGCACACACAGATCATTATGGTCTAAGGAGAATGGCGCTACCAAGGGATCTGGCCGACGCTCAACACTCAAGGGAAAGACAAGACGGATGTACAGTCATCCAGACAGTTACTGGAATCGGAACTTGTAGCTTGCTGTTGAAAATGGGGACGGAGCGATCTATGGGAGTGCCCCATGGGAGTGCTATGATTTTGATTCTTAATTCAATATTCAAAATTTTTATGTGTATGTGTTTTTTTAAAGTTGTTTTGGATTAAAAAATTAATTTTATATTTAAAAAAAAAGTAAACAGAAACAGTGAGATAACAGTATATATCCAGAAAAAGAGCCTGGGCTATGACTGTTTAGAACGTTTCCCATGCACGAACTCACCCAACAGTTTTCCTATCTCTGCCACACCAACAGTTTTCTCCAGCTGAACTTTCCAGTTACCATAGAAACTCTCCATTATTAAAGCTGCAATGGAAAGATAATCAGTATTGTATCATTTGCATAAACTGAGCGCATTTCTCTAGCATTCCACACACATGAGCCGTCGTGGTGCAGCGGCTACAACCTCGCCTGCCCGTCTCATGGTCGTGAGTTCAGGTCCTAACGCAGCATACTTTAAAAAAAATTGAAGTTGGCTCCAGGGTCGACCCAGCCTCAAATGTGTACCAGGTAAAGTAGTGGGAAGTAAAAGCGGCCGCTGTGATGTTGACCACAACACCCACGGAGTACCGATTGGTTTATAAAACATAAACCCAACCATATGTGGCCAGCACGTCTGGAGGTGTGGAAAAGAGTCCTTGACTTTTTCTTTTTTTCAACTTCACACGCGCGAGTGTGCATGATGATACACGTTATGCTGACAGCTCCCCCTTCCCCCTCCCCCCCCCCCCCCCCCCACTTTCCATTCACAGTGACAGCTACATGGTTAGCTGCGTTTTTTTTTTAAACTTTTATCCAAGGCTGTTTTTAGATCTGATGAGGTCCTAACTAAACTACAAGCCGCAAGCCGCATTGCCCGCAGCTGGGATCGAACCCGGCATCCTGGCATTACGAAGCGTTCGCATCGACTTAGCCACAGAGCCGGCTTTAAATATATGGATAGTGAAAATATTTTGTTGTTGAGTTTTTATTTTGAAATAACAAAATTTTTAATGGGTTCGAACAATAACAGAATTTACATTATATAATTCCCGTAGTAAAAGAAAATTGTCTGTAAAATATGTTAAAGGAATACTGTGGATTTCCAATATTCACCCATGCCAGTATTCGTCTTTTTTTCTGAAATGCAGAGGGGAGGCATAGATAGATCATTACGGTCTGAGGACAAGGGCAATGCGAGGAGTTATCAGGGGCTCAACAGTCAAGGGAAAGGCGAGACGGATATACCGACTGTTACTGGTACCATCGGAATTGGAACTCTTCGCTTTTTGCTGAAGATGGAGACGGAGCGCCAGTAGGAGTGCCCCAGAAGCTATGGTTGCGATTCTTAATTCAACATTCAAAAGTTCTGTGGCAACATCTAGTTTATTATTTCGTTATTTTGTAAATATTAGCCTTCCCTCCCCCAGAAACGGATTAATTTACGGACATTACTAAATATTGGGGGAAAAAAAGAAAGGAATGTATTTTTAAGGCGACAGTCACCAGCGTTGTCTTACCTAATGAAACTGGTGAACTGTACGACGAAGTCGTGACACGAACACATGCCCGTCAGAGCACGAGGCAAATACCTTGACGATTTCGCCACTGATATATATACATATTCGTAATGCCAGGGCAATGGCAAACTACTGGACGTAGATTTGCCTAGACAAACCACAGCAGCCAAAAAAAATGGTAGGGTTGGTTCTGAAATATCCTGTAAGTCCAGTAAAGGATACACAACTTACTTTATCTCTCTCTCTCTCTCTCTCTTTTTCGTTCTCTCTCTCTCTAATATATATATATATATATATATATATATATATATATATATATATATATATATATATATTTACATACACACACAATATATATATATATATATATATATATATATATATATATATATATATATATATATATATATATATATATATATTTATATTTATACACACACTGTTCGACCCAATTTTAAACAGGTAGAAGGAAATTTCATGTCAAATAAGGCGGTCGACGTGATACTGACCACATTACACCTTGCAGGGAGGTTGGTCTATAGTAAATTAAGCTTGCACAATAAGTCCAAAAAGGCAAAATGTCATAAATTAGGTTCAGGATTTTCATTAGGTGGATGGACGCATTTCCAAACGATAGCATGTCTCTGCATATCTTTGCAACATTAACAGCAGCAATAACAACAACACAACAACAACAATGACAACAACATAAACCAAAAGAAGCAAGAAGCAGGGACAAATCATTATTGCGTCCCTGCAAGAGTTGGATAAAGGAGATAATGAATGCAATAAATGTCACCGTGATTTGGAAACTTGCCAAAGCTCGTTCTTCTGTAAATTATTATTCTGCTGCTGACAAGTAATAAGAAAAGCAAGGAAGAAGAAGAAGAAGAAGAAGAAGAAGAAGAAGAAGAAGAAGAAGAAGAAGAAGCAGGCGGATGCCGATGAGACGTAGGAGGGTGAGGGGATCAGGAGGGAGAGGTAAAGGAAAATAATAATAAGAAGAAGACGAGGAAGAAGAAGAAGACTGAGGAGGAGGAGGAGAATGAAGAGAAGGAGAGGGATAAGGAGGAGAAGAAGAAACAGAAGAAGAAGGAGGAAGAGGAGAAAAAGAAGAAGAAGAAGAAGAAGAAGAAGAAGAAGAAGAAGAAGAAGAAGAAGAAGAAGAAGAAGAAGAAGAAGAAGAAGAAGAAAAAGCCAGATAATAGGAAAAAAAAGTGAAAGGAAAAAGAAGAAAAGGATGGCATTGGCGATACAATTTATGATAATTACGGCAACGATAACGGACACAAAAATGGGGGGAAAGGGGGGGGGGGGAGGGGGAGAGGAATACGGCAACACAAACACAACAAATACACGTTCATTTCAGAATGTTAGTGAAATTACCGTTAGGTGTAATTCTTACAAGAAAGCTCACAAGGTTAAAAATAATATCAACAAGCTAGCAGTTTCTCTCCTCACGTCATTTCAAGTGCTCTCTTGTATATTCTGCTTATTTTTCACTCAAGTGCGTGCCACACGGCAAAAGTTCATTAACCCCCTTGAGTCTTACTGATTCAGCAGCGGTTCAAATGGGGCAAAAACCCCTCTGTACAATCAATCTTTAGTACACTACTTTCACAGAGGAGAATACACATAGGGAATCGCTGCTATTCTTCTGCCTCTTCTGCCTTTCTATCCCCAATGGAGCATAGGCCCTCAACCAACTCACGCCAAGTCGTTCTATCCTTCGTCATTGCTTGGAGCTCTCTCCATGTTCTCCCCATCTTTATAACTTCATTCTCCAGCTCTCTTCTCCATGTGTTTTTTGGCCTTCCTTTATTCCAATGCCCCTGTGGGTTCCAATGCAAAGACATTCTAGTTATGATGTTCTCCTGTTTTCTCAGTGTGTATTCTATCCAACGCCAGCGTCTTTTCCTCACCTCTTGGTCCACTGGAGCCTGTTTAGTTCTCTCCCAAAGTTCTACATTAGTTATTCTATCATACCATTTAATTCCCTCTATTCTGCGCAGGCACCAGTTAATGTCTGTCTGTAATAATCGCTGATATGGAAGCCAGATATTTTTTTTTAGCATTCTCAGATAAAATATAAAATATAGGAGAACACACTAAGCGATCAAAGAGGTAAATACACAACGGGAATCGCCGCTATGGAGGCCAAATTTATTTTTTTAGCATTCTCAGATCACATTTAAAATTTAGGAGAACACAAATATTTCCATGGGCACCTGTGGAAAGGTGCCCCAGACAGCAGAGCATGTACTCCAGGACTGCACCGAATTTGACACATTAAGGCAAACCTTTTGGCCGGAAAGATAAACAGTGGAACGTAAACTCTATGGAGCACTGAATGAACTAACAACGACAGAGAAATTTATACAAGAGACAAAACTGCTGATATAGACAACTTATTTCAGGCGAACGAAAGAAGAAGAGAAAGAAGAAAGAGAACACACTAAGCGATGGTAGATGTTCAATGAGAGTAGTTATTTACACACACGTCGTTGTTTAGGATGAGCATCGTTTAAGTCAGTGGTTAGCTCGGAATGCTGAAGGAGAAGAAGTATACAATGTATAGTGAATCTGTGTGAAGCCAAGGACACAAGTTAAATCTGCTGTTTGACAATACAGAAGTCAAGTTTACTTTCTGTTTTACTTTCTGTTAGCACGGAAGTCCAGCATACTTCGCAACAACGCATAAGTCAAGCTTACTCTAAAACCACACAGAAGTCAAGTATATTTTAAAAGCTTTCTTAAAAAACCACGCCCTGTGTTGAGAGGCAGAAGAAGCTCATTGGGATTCGTAGCTAAAGAGAAAAGACGTCGCTTAATGCGACAGAGCCTGGCAAATGACACCACAGCATGGAGGTGGAGGCAGCCACTGAAGCCTTCTGTTAGCTTGAGAACCGGTTGTAAACACATGTTGTAATTGTAATCGACTCATAGAGCAGGTAGAGAATGGTGGAGATTAGTATGCTACGTGAAGAGTGGCAAGCATCGCTTCAGAGTTCCCGGGTAGTTAGCGTCCTTTGGATATTTTCTCCAGGATATGCCAGAGTATTAAGAAATGAATAAACAGACTGGTTCTGCACAACGTGGTGGTGAATTGACGCATGAAAAACTAGATGTTGTAGATGTCCTGCTGGGGCAAGTGAACAGGTTTGAAGCACAGATGGATCATCTCGGTTTGAGGAGAATGTTGCTGCCAAGATCGACTATGGAATCTGGCGGACGATCAACATTCAAGTGAAAGGCGAGACAGATATACAATCAGACTATTACTGGTACTGTGTGAAAGATTAGTGTTTGAAAGGGCCGAATGTAAGATGGGGCTGCGTGTCCAATTTATAACCCTTTGGAAATAAAGTTAGTTTGCTCGTTCCCTCATCTCCCGCCACCAATTTAGTGGAACACAAAAACAGACCCATAGCCTCCCTAAAAGGCATGTCGTAAGAGCCAGCTAATTAGGGAAAGAGGGAAAGGGGGCCCTTTAAAGTGTGAGTGCATCTGCCTGAGAGGCAACGAACCAACAGTCCGCAGACGAATTATGAAAATCTGTCAAACGGATCTGCATGCGAAACTCAGATTCTGGAACAAGACTAAAGTTCCGAAATAAATAAACAACCAGAATCTTCCGCCGGAGTTTACAGCCGGTGAACGCGAAGAAGAAGAGAACTCCCTCACCTACTCAATTTGTCTCTTATTCTTTCACTCTCCTGTTTTCCCAGGCCTCTCACTTATTCTTCATTTATTTTCTTACTTACTCAGTCACACACACGTACACACACACACACACACACACACACACACACTACTTTACTCAATCCCTCATTCACCCATTCACACAGTCACAGACTCACACATTCGTTCACTTATTCACTTACTTACTTCTCACTCTTTGACTAACGAACTCATTTTCACACTCACGAACACATTCACACACTCACCCAGGAATATACTCACTGACTCCGTCACTCACTTACTCACTGGTTCTCCCTCACGCACTTGCATAAAAAAAAATGGTCTAGAGTAACAACATTTCAAACATCAACTAAACAATATTCGCTGCTACAACATACCTGAAACCAAGGCAGCGAAGTGAGCACAAGATCTCAAGTTTAGAAACAACCTAACAAGCCAAGCCACTGGTCACAGACAGCACGAGCTGGCTCCTAGAGGCAACACCAGACAATGAAACAGCGGCATCTCACATCTGGGCTTATAAAAGTCTGGCTCTAACGTGTTGTTCCGCATTCCTCAAAATTATGGGGTACGCCAGGTCGGAATGCAACCTTTTCCCCTAATTTTTGTTTTCTCTGGGCAAAGTGTGTTTGTTTCGTGGAAAAGGCTTGGGTTTTTTATTTAATACTCGGAAAGAGTTATCACTTTGTTTATGTTAGACTAATTTGTTTCTCACGGGGGTATCGCTCCATTTTAGTTAACAATTTCTCGCAATGCCTCATCTCGACGAAACCATTATCTTCTTTTTCTTTCTTCTTCTTCTTCTTCTTCTTCTTCGCGTTCACCAGCTGTAAACTCTGGCGGAAGGTTCTGGTTGCTCGTCCACTACTGAACTACAGTCCTGCTCCAGAACCTGAGTGTTGCGAGTGCATCAGTCTTAAAGATCTCATTCTCTTGAATACAGACTGTTGGTTCCTTGCCGCTCCGGCAGATGCACTCCGACTCTTACGACATGCTTTTGGGGAGGCAGTGGGTCTATTCTTGTTTTCCCCACAATGGGACCCAGGAACTGACACGGGGGGGGGGGGGAACTATCATCTTGTGCCAAGCCGAAAAGCACAGACAGTCATCATTTGCCACCCTAAACAATCAGCATCATCGTGCATCAGATGGTGCTCTTGTTCTGATCTTGTTCCGCTCCATGAATGTGGCTAAAACATCAAGTTATTTATCTCTTTACTCCCCCACCCCTTACTCTTTCTATCAATCTTGCTAGCTATCACCAAGATCTAGAGCAGTGACTCACAGCCTTCCTAAATCCGCGACCCTTTAATAAAGTTCCCCCATGTTGTGGCGACCCCTGAACAATTCTTTTCCTTTTTAAACTTCAATGAATATGTGTTTTTCGATAGTCTTAGGCGACCCACGTGAAAGGGTCGTTCGACCCACAAAAAGGGTCGCGACCAGCAGGTTGAGAACCGCTGATCTATAGTCTAATCCTTGCCTTGAAATATAGTTAATTTAAAAAAAAAAGGGGCATTTTTCTACGCCTTTATACGTATTGGACATCTAGGACTAGACCTATGTTTTATAGACCAAGCGGCACTCGGTGGGCGATGTGATCAGCCTCACGTAGGCCGCCTTTACTTTCCCGGAATATACTGATAGGCTTGAAATATACCTTCTGTGTTGGTGATGGGTTTGTGGCGCCTCAGATCAAGCCTCAGCTCCTGCGCCATCGATGATTATTCACTTCCGACATCATAGAGTACAGTCATTTCCGAGGTTATACAGTGCAGTCACTTCCGACGTAAACCAGTACATTCACTTCCGACATCATAGTGTTTGTCACTTCTGACGTCATACAGTACAGTCATTTCCGACGTCATACAGTGCAGTCACTTCCGACGTCATACAGTACAGTCACTTCCGACGTCAACCAGTACATTCACTTTCGACATTATACAGTACAGTCACTTTGGACGTCATACAGTACAGTCACTTTCGACGTCATACAGTACAGTCACTTTCGACATCATACTGTACAGTCGCTTCTGACGTCATACAATACAATCATTTCCAACGTCATACAGTACAGTCACTTTGGACGTCATACAATACAATCATTTCCCACATCATACAGTACAGTCACTCCCGACATCATTATGTCACTTCCGACGTCATAATGTGACTTCCGACATCATAATGTCACTCCCGACATCATAATGTCACTTCCGACATCATAATGTCGCTTCCGACATCACAATGTCACTTCTGACATCATAATGTCACTTCCGACATCATACAGTACAGTCACTTCCGACACCATAATGTCACTTCCGACGTCATAATGTCACTTCCGACATCATAATGTCACTTCCGACATCACACAGTACAGTCACTTCTGACATCATAATGTCACTTCCGACGTCATAATGTCACTTCCGACATCATAATGTCACTTCCGACATCATACAGTGAAGTCACTTCCGACATCATAATGTCACTTCCGACATCACACAGTACAGTCACTTCCGACATCATAATGTCACTTCCGACATCATAATGTCACTTCCGACATCATAATGTCACTTCCGACATCATAATGTCACTTCCGACATCATAATGTCACTTCCGACATCATAATGTCACTTCCGACATCATAATGTCACTTCCGACATCATAATGTCACTTCCGACATCACACAGTACAGTCACTTCCGACATCATAATGTCACTTCCGATATCATAATGTCACTTCCGACGTCATAAAGTCACTTCCGACATCACACAGTACAGTCACTTCTGACATCATAATGTCACTTCCGACATCATAATGTCACTTCCGACGTCATAAAGTCACTTCCGACATAATAATGTCACTTCCGACGTCATACAGTAAGTCAATTCTGACGTCATAATGTCACTTCCGACGTCATACAGTGCAGTCATTTTCGACATCATACAGTACAGTCACTTCCATCTTATACAACAGCGTCTTAATTTGAGCAGCAGAAAAACAGTAGTAATGGTAAATACAAAGAAAACTTACCCCCCAAAATACAACATCAAAGTGAGTGGGACAAACATCAAGCAATCAGATCTGTTTAATTATTTGGGCACCCCGATAACATTAAATGGAAAATGTATTAAAGAAGTAAAATGCAGAATAGCTCAAGCAAAGGCAGCATTTTACAAAAATGAAGAATAGTTTTTTGCAATCTTTCTTTGTCAAATGAGAAGAGAAAGATAGTTCTTAATAAATAAATAAATCATATCTAGATAAAGGGAAGTGAATCACGGCCAGTTGGATAAGAAAACTACTTTTCGTCCTTCTTAGGACGTTAATTTTTATTATTTGAAGCCCCACTCTGGCTTTTGCAAGCTGCGGAGATGTACGTTTAACAGACGAGTGATGAGAATACCCTGGACAGATAAAAAGAGTAATGAAGATGTCTTGAAAGAAACTGTCTCACGAAGAGAACTGATTATCTACATCAGAAGGAGACAAATCTACATTCTTTGGTCATGTGACGAAAAGGAGAAAAGCGGATTACATCGTGACAGTAGGAAAGTTGCAGGGGAAGCGAGGTTGTGGGAGACCGAGAGAGAAGATGCTGTGCAGTTTGACATCATGCTATGGAAGATCACCTGTGTCAGAGTTGATAAAAAGTAGACGAGACAGAAGGTTGTGGATAGACATGACTACCAGCGTCACACGGCATGAACTTTATGAAGAAGACAACAGAGTGTATAAATAAAATGTGCATAATTTGAAAGATTTGTGATTGTTTGGTGATACTCACGCATTATTTTAAACGACGACTGATGGCAGAAACTGACGACTAAACGAGTGACGGTTAATCGGAGTTTTACTGTCTGTAAATATTTCAGTTTATGTTTAGATAAACTGAAGTAAAGTGGAACCTCGCTTAACGAGCACAATTCGTTCCAGAATCATACTCGTTAAACAAAACACTCGTTATGCGAATCAATTTTTCTCAGATAAATTAATGTAAAATACGATAGTGCGTTATATGTAAAAAAAAAAAAAAAAAAAATTTTTTAATGCTATGTATAACGTTTATTCAAAGAATACTATATACATATTGTTAGGGAGAGTGAATCATATTCGTGTTTTCTTCAAACGCGGAACAAACCCACCTGGAATGCGAATTCTATTTGCAGAAAGTCGAAATAATTATGATACATAGCTAATTATTTTTGTACTAGAAAGATATCCAGAGACATATGTTTTTTTCCTGACGCTTCAAAATTTGGCAAAAATGCGATACAGCATTCTCATTAAATAAATTTGCAACGTGCATAGCCACTTCCTTACTAGGGTGATGCTTCTCAATGTAAAATGCAACAGTTTCCCAAGCTTTCAGCATTTCTCTTATTTCGCCAGAGGATTGTTGCTTTTCTGATACCTCCTCCTCCTCTGACAAACTGTCCTTCAGAACCTCTTGCTGTGAAACACAATGCAACCCCACAAGCTCTTCGGTGGTCAGCGCTTGGATGTACTCTTCCACAAGATTTTTTTCGATATCACTGTTATTTATCTACAATCCCATGATAGTGACCAAAGACACAATCTCGTTGACTACAGTTTCCACGGGTACTGTCTCGAACTCCTCAAAGTCACAAATCGACAAAGCTCTCTGGCCAAAGCTTCTTCCAAGCAGAAGTTATTGTTGTCTTGGTAACCCCTTTCCCCCGCCTTGTCGATCATCTTGAGGCAGGCAACGATGAGGAAGTGGTTTTTCCAAAACTCTCTGAGAGTGATGTTGGTCCCTTCAATCACCTGAAAACAATGCTCTAAGAGTGCTTTAGTGTAGAGCTCCTTAAAGTTAGAAATAACTTGCTGGTCCATGGGCTGGAGTCAGGGAGTGGTGTCGGGAGGCAGAAACTGGATCTTGATAAAATTAAATTCTCCAGGGAGGTCATCCTGTAGGTCTGGAGGATTCATGTACATATATCACAACATAACACAAGTTTGAGAAAATGTGTGATCATAAGCGACACTACGATGCTACTGGAACGTGTGCTAAACACAGACTGATGTAACATGCGCAGAATCCGGGACTTCCCCTCTCCGCGCGACTCGTTATGGCATTTTTCCCAATTTATGACAAAAATATCACTTTTTCAATGTGTTCGTTTTTGTAAAGTTTGGCATTCGTACAATAGATGACACAAAAAATTTATGTCATTTGTAAACAATTTAGCATTGAAAAGTTAATACTAATGACACCACTTGGTGCACTTTTTTAAGATAAAAAAAAGTTTAAAAGTCAGTTTTC
>CAJHNH020000783.1:152500-175000 GCA_905116865.2 Candidula unifasciata
GTCATCCAACTAGCATCGATTGGCCCATAACAGTTTAAGACTTTCGGTGTGATGTTAACGTCATCCAACTAGCATTGATTGGTCCATAACAGTTTGGAAATGCAAAGAAGGACCTGCGAGAGGAAGACAACGACAAGTTAATGATCACTGTGCGACGGGGACATTTAGCATCTACACCTTACTTAATCACTTGCTGCGAGAGATAGTGCATCTATGCCTTACTTAGGAATTGCTGCTGGAGATAGAACATCTATGCCTTACTTAAGACATTTGCTGCTGGAGATAGTACATCTATGCCTTACTTAAGAAATTTGCTGCGGGAGATAGAACATCTACGCCTTACTTAAGACATTTGCTGCTGGCGATAGAACATCTATGCCTTACTTAAGACATTTGCTGCTGGAGATAGTACATCTATGCCTTACTTAAGACATTTGCTGCGGGAGATAGAACATCTATGCTTTACTTAAGACATTTGCTGCAGGAGATAGAACATCTATGCCTTACTTAAGACATTTGCTGCGGGAGATAAAACATCTATGCTTTACTTAAGACATTTTCTGCTGGAGATAGAACATCTATGCCTTACTTAAGACATTTGCTGAGGGAGATAGAACATCTACGCCTTACTTAAGACATTTGCTACGGGAGATGGAAAATCTATGCGTATGTCCGGTGTGGTTGGACGTCGATTTTTAAATCTATCTGGTTGTTTGTTTTAGTATCCAGAAGCCATTAGTCTCGGTATTATGGATATCGCAACCTCTCGGCCTTGATTCCATTGTAAATACAAGGACCACAAGGAGTTCGTCACCCGGTCACCGCGCAATCCGGTTTAGCTAATTACGCTAGAGAGCCTGGCTTTTAAATCTATCCAAAAAGTTTGGCAGGTAGGACAGGCCTGCTTGCCCAATTCCAATTTTTTTTTTCGTTTGTTTTTTCGTTCATTTCCAGTTTCGATGACTTTGTCAAGATTCAGAATAAAGGAAAAGACGAAGATCCTAGGGAAATGAAATTGCATGATACGAATGTGAAATAAGGTTGGGACACCTACATGTAAGGAGTTAATGAAAGCAGGGGACAGTGAAAGGATTTTATCACCAGTGTCCAGATTGTTTGACCCGATGAATGAATAATAAATCAGTGGTCAGCCTATCTGGTCCATCAGTGTTACCTTTCATTCATATGTAAGTGTAATCATGAGTTCAGAGAAATCTCACTTTTATCTTCTGTTGTTTTTCCTTTACTTCTTTTGTACTCAGTTTGTTGAGTGTTCTCATTATTATTGTCATCCTCGTCATCATCATCATCACTATTACCTTCACTATTATCATCAGTCTTGTAAAATAAAATAAGACCAAAGAATAAATGAACTTCCACAAAGATGCAGATCTGAGAATGTTAAAAGAACATTAAATGAGAATATCACATATCACTCAAAGACACACATATTCACACACACACACACACACACACACACACCTGCCCTAAAGAATGCAGGGAATAATGATTGCACATGCCAGTCACCATCTATCTTAATTATGAAGATGATCATTATGAAAAAATAAATGTTTTTTTAAAGCACAATTTTTAAATCTGTCCGCAATATTACTTCTTTTTTAACAACGGTACAGGGACGAGACCTATTCTTTGAGAGCTCTGGTCTATCATAAAACGCTTGAGATTTAATAATAATTGTGATTTGAACATTTTATTTTCAGTTTTTTTTTTAAACTGCTAAAGCAACTGTTAAAACTATAATAATGGTTATCTGTGTTTGTGATCGTGCAATTTTCCTTGTCTATGATACAGCGATAAGGACGTTTAACACGGAATCAGGTAAACAGCAAAGCATTACGTAACGTTTCCTCTATTGCTAATTTATTTATACATAAAGGTAAGTTTTTTAAACTGCCAATTACGGGCTTTTTTAAAACTACTTTTGCGGTGTAGGCAGGGGTTCTTTGAGCCTGATGATTTACGGCCGCATGACTAGTGCTGTCGCCACGACTGTGCAGGTGAGGATTTTATTTTGCCCCCGACAGAAAAAAATCCCTAGCCTTACCGAGGATTCGAACCTGGATCTACCACTTGAGAGCCCAGCGTTCCAACCGTTCAGTCGGCCCTCCTCGAGTTTTTTAAAAACATTCTTCAATATCTTCATTTAAAATTTTTAGGTGACAAGTTCCTCAACATATTCGGGATAGCGTGTCTGTGGCTTATAAGTGATTAGTTCGGGACCTGGAAAAAGTGGGATGGGGTAGATTAGGATCTAGCACACATTTTGGGAGTGCATTTATAGTGTGCACACACTTGGGGTTTTTCAAAAATGACCTTAGCTCCCAGGTCGACCCAGCTTCGAGTGGGTACCGGGTGCAGTCCCGGGAAAGTAAAGGCGGCCGGTGTGATGGTGACCACATCAACCATCTTGTGCCGATTGGTTTATGAAAATATAGGTCTAGCCCTATATGCCCTATACGCCTAAAGGCGAGGAAAAGGGTCCTTTACTTGACTTACTTACTTACACACTTGGGGATAACATCCTTCGGATATTTTGCGCAGGTTATTCACGTGTGTTGGGAAATGAGCAGGTAGACAGACTAGCTGGTTCTGTGATTCTTGATGGTAAACTATTGTATTAAAAGTTAAATATTGTCCACGCCCTTTGAGAGCGAATGAACAGCGTGGAGGCACAATTAAGAGTAGTTTATCACTGTTTGAAGAGATCTGTGGAACGATAAGTGACCATGGGATCTCGCCCACATTGCACACTTAGAGGACACATAAGACGGGCACACATTGAAAATGAGAATATCTCGATAACTGTGCTGTCAGTTCTTGAAGTTCAACTCATCCCAATATCTGGTGAGAAAATCAAAGTGTGTACATATTTTAAGAATTTGAAAGCTATCCTGAACTAATCAGGACGACATAGTGTTGCATTCGGAGCATGAGCTATGTGCCGTTCGAGTCACGAATATGAGACACGTACAAGCTCGAGAAGTACGTTGATCTAGCAGGTAATCTGAGGAGTGATAAGGGGTACACAGTAAAACTGTTCGCTGTGCAGTAGAGCTCGACTGGGTTGATCGCCAACTCCATATTCAATGTCCTCAAGCAGGTGGGCTTTCGATGAAACGAGTGTGAACGAGCACTGAGGCAATTTGGTGAAGCTGAAGAGATAGATAAATAGATTAGACAGACAGACAGACAGACAGACAGACAGACAGACAGACAGACAGACAGACAGACAGACAGACAGACAGCCAGCCAGCCAGCCAGCCAGCCAGCCAGCCAGCCAGACAGACAGACAGACAGACAGACAGACAGACACCCAGCTGTATATATACAATTTCATACGGTTGAACGAGGTATCTGTGATCTGATCCTGTTAGCTTTGTTTCCAGATATTTGATCTTTCATTCAGTGAGTAAGTTCAAATGTTCAGCCCAAGTTCAAATTTTCAGCTGCAATCTGTGAGTGAGGAAGAAAACAAACACAAAGAAGCATTTAACATGGAATAAACTGTACAAGTTGAAATGACATGCATCTAATGTTCACCATATGGAACACTAGCTAAGGTTAGAATTCGCTTGAATTGTAAACAACGTTTACCCCTAAGACTTCCGGATGTGCGTCTGTTGCCAAAGTCTTGTTTATTATTTATAGAACCAACATTACTGCGTTAGGGTTAATTACACAGGTGCTCAGTCTCCGTCAGCAGATATTTAAATTTAGCATGTTACATTTCGAGTAATAATATTTTTGATTTCTATCGGACTTCTGCCATCAATTAGCTTAATGGTGAATATTGCGTAATTCCGATTATGAAACAATCGAATATCATTACCGGCTGCTTCATTGGTCACAGATCACAGGTGACCAAACGAGTCTATTGCTGTTTACTTCTTCTTCTGCGTTCGTAGTTAAAAGGAAGGCTGCACGTTATGTTGCTGTTTCAAGGCTGTGATATTGGCGTCTCTTGTCCCACTACATCATATTTCAGCAAACCTTTGCGACATATTTGTTAAGGGGTAGTTAGTCTACTCTTTTTGTTTGTATGTACATATCGTGTAGTTCTGGGGAAAAGATTCATTTTTTGGGTTTCATTATACAGTGTTGTAGCTCTGTATAATGCACCTGATGAGATTCAGGAAAACATCTGTCTTTATCGTTTTCGTGTTATTTTTTTTTTTTACCAATGAGACATGCGCAGGGGAACTTCATTGCTTACAGTCGCCTGCTTTTCTGTCTATGGTATCGCATGTCGTTTTAAATTCCTTTTTTTTCCTTTCAGCTTTCCCCTTTCCATGTTTCCTTAAGTCGTCTTTGTGTCCTTTTTCCATCTGCCATCTACAGAAAAGCTGCCATCAAAGCATCACAAGGCATTGCACAAACGTGTCCAAGCCACCCCCATCTTGTTCCCTGGAACGTTTGTCAATGATGAACATTTTGTGTTCTTAAACACTTTTTTTAAGGGGGGGGGGGGGGGGTACAAATGTATTACGGCTAAATATGTCAGGTAATAAACTGTATTGTGTCAGCATTATGTAAGAGTTACCAATGCCAATCTTGTTCCAGATCAATGGCCAGCTGGTTGACATCACTCAGTAATCCCAATGAAACATAGGCCCTCTACCAGCTCAAGCCAGATCGTCCTAAACTTTGCTATTGCACACAGCTCACCCCGTGTCTTCCTTATTATTTTATCTCAATTCGCGATCTTTCTTTTCCATTTTTTTTTATTACAATCCTAAAATAATAATCCTACAATGAAATCCCGTTCATCACAGTTTTGTTAGGGCACCCGGTGTTATTAAGTGACTCAAGTCTATTGTTCGCCGTTTCATAACAAAACCAATGTTTGGCTTTTATAGATACCTTTGCTATATTTTTTGGTTATTACTAAATTGTTATGAAAATAGCCAAGCTCAACACGCTCACATTTAATAAATAAACCCTAGAGTAGTAAAAGTAGAAGTAATAGTAGTAGTAGTAGTAGTAGTAGTAGTAGTAGTAGTAGCAGTAGTAGTAGTAGTAGTAGTAGTAGTAGTAGTAGTAATAGTAGTAGTAATAGTAGTAGTAGTAGTAGTAGTAGTAGTAGTAGTAGTAGTGGTCGTGGTTGTAGTAGTAATAATAGTAATAGCGGTAGTAGAAGTAGTAGTTTCAAGGAAAGATATAAACCCGAACGAAAAGTAATTCAGCTAGCTTCACAGTATAACAAGCACGAACAAAATGTGAACGTCGAGGCTATGGAGCCTTCATCATCACATACACAAATTAGACAATACTACGTTTGTCCTATTTTAAAGTGCGACAGTCCGTCTTTCACTGTCTGAATTCAAAGGAGTCGGTCTGCAGCTGACCTCTCCCAACTGTCTGTGCTAATGTTGATTTCTTTACGGTCATCTTTGCAAATGTCCTTATAGCGTAGCTTCGACCTCCCTGCAGCTCTTATCACTGTTTACCAGTTCACCATACAAGTAACCCTTTGGAATACGGCCACCCTCCATGCGAGAGTCATGTCCCAGGCTATGCAGACGTGTTTGCTTCAGTCGAAAACTACAATAATAAATGATAGACTGCAATTAATAAATGTCGCACAATAATTCGAGAAAGTAGATACAGACAACGAACATAGTTTGGACTTGTTACAGAAATAAACCTGAAAGCTAAGTAACAACTGGGGGTGGTTGGGGGAAGGGGGGGGGGGAGTTATGGTAAATGTGCGAGGGAATGATAAAAATGATGGATACAAAAGACCCACCTCCCACCTAATTCATAATTCTAGGGATCATGTGAGATTTCGTACTAAGAGCACCACCGCTTACTGGTACGCCCCATGATGATGATGACGAACCTTCAGGCTTACTATCCAACCATAAACAATTTTTTGTGTGATCCTTGATATAGAAGATGATCATGACTCCCAGATCGACCCAGCCTTGAGTGGGTACCAGCTGCAGTCCTGGGAAGTAAAGGCGGCCGGTGTGATGCTGACTACATCACTCACCCAAGTGCCGATTGGTCTATACAAATATAGGTCTAGCCCTATATGCCCAGTACGCATAAAGGCCTGGAAAAAGGACCTTTACTTACTTTACATATGATATAGAAGATATGTGGCTTGAGGATAGTTTACGTTTTTTATTCGGGCAAAATTGTATCTTCTAGATGATGTTGGGTAGCCTAATATCAAGAAAAGATATAAAACCGAACGAAAAGTATATCAGCGAACATCACAATATAAAAAAAAAAAAAAACCTGAACATTGCGGTTAATTAGCCTTCTTCAGCACAATCATAGATTCATAGATTAGATAATACTACACAAATGCACAATATCACTTATCTTCGTATCTTGTGGTGTGGCACAGTCGTGCCTATACATCCCCCAAGCAATAGATGTGCCTAAGTCGGCCAAGTTGAATGAATATGGTTCGTATCTCTCTTCAGTCGTACTCAAGAACAAGGCCAGTGATGTAATCAATTACATAAGAGCTGGTTTATTCATAATATTCTCGTCACACACATTTCATAAATTCAATAAGCAATAGTATATGAACACTCCTTATTACTGGCTATTCGTATGCCTCTACGAGTTCCTTAACCACTGTTCTGGCTAAACTCCAAGTTTAACATATACCTTCTAAACGAAGTAAAGCACTAGTTTTCTCCTAACCGGTTTCTCTAGCGGTCTAGCCCTAACTGTCTTCTCATGGCGGTTCCGGGGCTAACTCACTGTTCTAGCTAAACTCCAAGTTTAATATATACCTTCTAACGAAGTACAGCACTAGTTTTCTCCTAACCGGTTTCTCTAGCGGTCTAGCCCTAACTGTCTTCTCATGACGGTTCCGGGGCTAACCGTCCTCTCCAGCGGTTCCGGGACTAACTGTCCTCTCCAGCGGTTCCGGGACTAACTTTATTCCCCCGCTTTCCCGCTCTTTCTGGCGTACCTTCTCCATCACTTCTCTGTCACCTGTCTTTGGTGGTCACGTTTGGATGAACGTATCTCATCAGCTGGTCACAGTTCACGGGCACTCGTCGAATGTTTCATCCCTCACTGTCAGATGTCATGGTGGTGTGTTCTGCATAGCTGACTAGGCCATGGCTTTCTAATCACCTATTTCTGTCATTTCACACAGTGATGGATTAGTACGCCGTGTGGTGGTCTGAAATGTATGCTTGTTCATTTAACCCCTTTCTGCCTATATTTCATTACATTCGCCCTTCACACTTTTTAACAAAATTGTTTCCTATCTTCAATTTTTTTGAAAACTACTCTAATTATACCCGCTACCTAACTAAACCTTATGTGAACATCTAGCCACGTAATGAAAGCATACAACATAACATGTAACATCATAAAATTCATGCAGTATAATGAAAACGTGACATGCATACAATAATCTAATAGTCAATAATTCTAAAGACAAAAAAAAAAAAAAAAAAAAAAACGATGCAACTCCCTCGTTGTATTAGCATAACAACCTATTATTCACTGGTATCCCTAATGAATGTGCGGAGTTGTCTGAAGTATAAAGGAATAGTATCTGTATTCCCACTTTATAAACTCAAACCTGAAAACTTTGTAGACAAGAAATAACATGCCATGTATCCCCAGTTATCAATAAAGTAAAACTCGAAAATGTCATCTCCCCAAGAAATGAAGAAAGTCAACATAGACTGAATAATAAGGTATAACCTTTACAGAGTATAAATAATTCTTATACCGTTAGGTATATTAATTGGAGAGAAATTTCTCGGAAACTATAGTAGCATTTCCTCAAGTCGAATGTACAATGCCACCACCTGTATTTACAGGCATTTATCTACTGTGATAGTCCACAGCGTTTATTGTTGCTTCCCTAAGAGGTTGCTTCCTCTGTTTAATGCATATCGCATCTTCTGTAAAGAAATAGCCGGCCTATATTCAGTTACCAATCATGTCATGCTTTGGACCGGCTTATCGCCAAGTACGTTTCTAACTGTGTACCTCAGTAAAAAAAAAAACGTTCATAGTGCAAAACCAAATGTAAATATTAAATGGTAAGGACAAAACAACGATATATATTTAATCTTGTCGGACAAATGACATGTAGACACAACAACAGAATATGTGTAGCGAGCGCGGTACCTCTGTACACAGCAATATAGTGTACGTAAATTGTAATTAATGAAACTAATTACTTGTTATACACCCTACAATCCCACATTTATTGAACCATTTTACGAACGATCCCATTTCATTCAGTCATGGGAAAAGAGTGGGGGGGGGGGGGGGGGGAGCTGTAATTAATGTATGGTTTACTCAGGGTATAAATTCAGTCTACCCCCTGATGATTATATTCGCTATTTGTCAGCCTTTATGCCCATTAGACTGGATATAAAATGAAAGACATTAAAGAATTGGTTATCTTCTACTGGTTCAGTTATAATATCTGTCATTTGTGTCTCGTCAGTCCTACAGCTTCTGTCGATTTCTACCGGTCCAGGTTCAAGATTACCACCTTTGCTTCTACAGACTCTTCCTTCTTCTGTTAGTTTGTCTTTCCCTACGTCCCTCTGTATCTGTAAAACTATATTCTATTTTATATCTGTATGTGAATTAATTTCAGAAATTCCTGTCTCATGTTTCTTTCTTTTGTAAGGCGAAGTTTCTACTGTTTCATCTTCTTCTCTTCTACGATCACATGTACCGTTAACTGGTACTTCTGACGGTTTTAATTCTTTCACACTAGACGGAGTATTAGTCCTGGTTCTAACCGCGACTAAAATTCTACGACCCGTTTTGTTTGTGATCCCAATTTCACTATCTGCGTCGTAGTTTTCTGAGAATATATCTACCTTTATGTTACTAACTACAAACGGTAATGTATTTATTCCTTCACCTTCTTCTTCTGTAGGCATCACCTGTCTATAAGACAAATCCTGCTGATTTCTTTCTTTAATTGTCCCTACCCTCTCTACTTTCCTATGTGTGCTATTGCTATCTAGCCTTTTTACTTCTACCGCGTTTACTTCCCATAACCATTCCATTGCTAAACAACCCTCTTCATCTTCTTCTTGTTCCGACTTAACTTTAGTCGGTGTTAACTCTTTATGTTTCTCTATGTTCCCTTCCTCTTTAAAGTATTGACCGCGTTTCCCGTTTACAGTTACCGCATTTACTTCGTTAATGTAGCTTTTATTAAACCGTTTCATGGAATTCCTCTCTTTTAACCCTTTTACTGCTAATCTATTTGTCTCATCATCAGCAGCGCACGTGCTTTTATTACCTGTCTGCCATAATCCGTTATAGTTACTGACCTCGCGATTATTTCCTAAATTTTGCAATCTTATATTCTTATTGTAGCCTAATTTTCTTAACCTGTCGGCTCTATTAAAATCACTATTTTTGATTCTTTCGTTCAGTATTTGTGACGTCGCTTGACCCAAAGTTTTCTCGTATGCTTTTGTGTTGTCTGGTCTGCGGTACTGATTATCTCTAGGGTATTGCAATCTCTCGTTAGCATAATTTCGCCTGTCTGGGGAACTGGACAGTCGATTAGCAGCGACGTTACTTCTAGTGACTGATGCTATATTATAACTTCTTTCTCTCTGTCTTTGTCTACGACTATCTACAGTTGACCAATGCTGATCAGTTATTTGTTCCATAAAATATGGAATACGGAGTTTTCTACCTAACTGTGCTATTTCATTAAAAACTCTGCTAAACTGTGCTCTCACTGTTCCTTGATATGCCATTATTAAAACCTGGAAAATTAACTAATGTAAACTAAAATAGAATTTAAAACAGAAAATGTCGTATTACCTTGTTAAGTGCGGTCTGAAAAAAAAATTCTCGTTTCACAACACACTGTAACTAAAAATCGGCACTGTCCTGGAATTATTTTCTACGTTCAGGAAGAAAGGTAGGAAAAGATAAGAAACGGTTTTCCCTACACCACTGTAAATTAAAAATCACAATATATTTAAACTAATTAATATTAATGTTCAAGGTTCTTTAAATTCGCGCTTATTTTGCAGTTCCTATTTGAAAAATCGGACAGCTCACAGTTCTTGACTTTCCTATAGTCTTCCGAGTGTGTAAAGTTAGGAAAAGTTTATATTATGGCTCCAGACTAGAACGGGCGCGTCCCCTTGATTCTAGTGTAGACGGTTGGCTCCAGACTAGAACGGGCGTGTCCCCCTGATTCTAGTGTAGACGGTTGGTTCCAAAAGGTGGTGCAGGCTGTTGGTCTGGTTTACGTCTCTCCAATCTGATGACGGGTTTATCGACTTTTTTTTCCAGCAGGTACAATCATAAACTTGCTTTTAGTTCACCTTTTCATAGCAGTTGCTTATTTGTTATGTTGTAACAGCAGTCTTGTTTTTTAAAGATGTCGAGTACACAAGACTGATCGTTGGTCACGGCTCCAAATATCCTCACACTTGTGGCACAGTCGTGCCTATACATCCCCCAAGCAATAGATGTGCCTAAGTCGGCCAAGTTGAATTAATATGGTTCGTATCTCTCTTCAGTCGTACTCAAGAACAAGGCCAGTGATGTAATCAATTACATAAGAGCTGGTTTATTCATAATATTCTCGTCACACACATTTCATAAATTCAATAAGCAATAGTATATGAACACTCCTTATTACTGGCTATTCGTATGCCTCTACGAGTTCCTTAACCACTGTTTCTGGCTAAACTCCAAGTTTACATATACCTTCTAAACGAAGTAAAGCACTAGTTTTCTCCTAACGGTTTCTCTAGCGGTCTAGCCCTAACTGTCTTCTCATGACGGTTCCGGGGCTAACTCACTGTTCTAGCTAAACTCCAAGTTTAATATATACCTTCTAACGAAGTACAGCACTAGTTTTCTCCTAACCGGTTTCTCTAGCGGTCTAGCCCTAACTGTCTTCTCATGACGGTTTCCGGGGCTAACCGTCCTCTCCAGCGGTTCCGGGACTAACTGTCCTCTCCAGCGGTTCCGGGACTAACTTTATTCCCCCCCTTTCCCGCTCTTTCTGGCGTACCTTCTCCATCACTTCTCTGTCACCTGTCTTTGGTGGTCACGTTTGGATGAACGTATCTCATCAGCTGGTCACAGTTCACGGGCACTCGTCGAATGTTTCATCCCTCACTGTCAGATGTCATGGTGGTGTGTTCTGCATAGCTGACTAGGCCATGGCTTTCTAATCACCTATTTCTGTCATTTCACACAGTGATGGATTAGTACGCCGTGTGGTGGTCTGAAATGTATGCTTGTTCATTTAACCCCTTTCTGCCTATATTTCATTACAGTGGCACCCAGGTTGATGTCAAGACAATAGTCTGGCGAGGCACGTGGGGCTGGGAAAATAAATATCCCGCGATATGCCAGGGGCCGTCACTCGTGGATGAGATGAAACTGTGCAGGCAGTTTAGCCCCTTATGATTTAGAGGAAGCTGTGTTGGCAGTTTAGTTCGCAAAGTTTTTATAAAGCGTTTTTTTTTTTTTTTAGTAATGGGGCTGCATGCATATTAACCATTTGGCATGATCCATTTCTCTAGCAGTAAAGTTTGCTTTTCTCTGGATACTGTAATGGACTCTTTTCCACGTCATTAGGACCATTGGGAAAATACTACTAGACCTATATTTTCAGACCAATCTGCAGTCGGTGCGATATGTGGTCAATGTAACACCAGCCGCCTTTACTTCCCAGGTCTTTACCTGATACCCATTTGAGTCTGGGACCAACGTCATTTTATAAAATGTCTGGGTTCGTTTGGATTTGAACCCAGGACCTTCAGAACGACAAGCAACCGTCTAACAGCTACATCGCGGCTGCTTCCTTTGGAACTACCATAACTGATTATTTTATTTTTGTTAATTGGGTGACTGACATTTTTGTATTCTGTACATCTTTTCAACCAATTCAGTAGAAGAAGTACAACATCGCCAGGACTAAATCTACAATCTTTGTGTTGTCTAGTAGAACTGTGTGTGTGTGTGTGTGTGTGTGTGTGTGTGTGTGTGTGTGTGTGTCGGGGGAGCGGAAAGAGGGTAAGGTGTGGGGGGAAAGGGTTGGTACTGCGTGTTGATATCCCTGCATAAATCACGTATCTTTCCCTGTTCCTGCAGGAATGTTCGTGTAGCGCCACTGAGATTCAATGCGGCCAACGTGGACTGACCACAATGCCAAGGGCCACAGATATCAGGAACACATACTTCCAGAGTGTATATTTTGATGTCAGTATCAGCACCTTTTTACAAAAAGTATTGGGGTCTGTATTAACTAAGGACATGAACGTAAAGTAAATTACTCTTTTCTACGCTTTCAAGCGTACTTGGTATGTAGGGCTAGACCTAATTTTTTTTTAAAGACTAATCGGGACTCATTTAGCAATGTGGTCATCACACCGGCTGCCTTTACTTCATATGACTTTCTCTGGTACTCATTGAAGGCTGGGTACACCTGGCAGCTGAGGATTTTAAAAAAAAAAATTATGAAGTAAAGTCCGACACTGTCAGGATCCGAACCGAAGACCTTTGGATCAGCAGGCGAGCGTCTAGCCGCTATACCACGGTGGGTCGCAAAGATATAAAACGAAAGTGAACGGATACGAAAAGAAACGCCTAAAGAAACTGACGAAAATTAAATGGGATGAATTCAAGAAAGATGAATAAAAATGAGAAATGTCTAGACAACAATTTGTATCAACAGTCATCTTCTTTCTTTCCTCCACTACTGGTAAGCTTCGCGGCGTCAGGACTGGAAGAAATCTCTGGAACGGACCATTCTGTTCGCTTCGTATATAATACTTTTCAGTGTCTCTGATATTTCTGTAGTTCCTTCCGCGTGGCCGACTTTGGGCCTTCTTACTTCACTGTTTTGAAAAAAGGAAGAAAAAAAAAAAAATCTCATGTTTAACCAGCATCCCTGAAGGATAGAGCTTTTGGTTATAACTGTGGTTCCTTTGCATTGATTTCCACAAGAGTATAGAGAGCGTGTACAATTCGGAGGAGCAGATGGATTACCACAGTCTGGTGAGATTGATGCAGTTGGGGGTGACGAGAGGTTCTGGCAGATGCTCGAGCCTCAGAGGAAAGGCAAGACGGACGTTTAAACAGAAAGCTACTGACACCATTAGTATCGGAACTCTTCGCTGGTTGCCGAAGATGGGGACGGAGCGCTTATGGGAATGCCCCGAGTGCTGTGATGTCGGTTCTTGAATCAAATCAAATCAAGAGTATAGAGCGCCCGCTTTGCGGACAATGCTAAACCACTTAACGTAAAATTTATCAACTAAAACCTAAGAACAGACAAAATAAGCTCGGATTATTGCTGCAAAAACCTTTAAAGGATACACAACTAACTTTTCGTGTATGTGTGAAGGTAATTACATGTTTTGGCTGGATCGACCATGGAGTCCAGGTCACTGGAAAAACAACATAATAAAACCCACCCCGTCTCGGTGAGGACTTTAATACATGATGGCCTGACTCCCGTGTGGGTTCCGGGGCCCTCTTATAGGGAAAAACAATAGACCTACTGCCTACCCAAAAGCATGTCGTAAGAGTCGACTAATTGGCAGCTTCCTTCTAAGTCGGAAAGCATCTGCTACAGAGGCAAGGAACTAAAAGTCTGCGCGCAAATGAGCCAGATATATGTCATACGGATGCTCAGGTTATTAAACAGGACTGCAGTCCAAAAGTGGACGAACAATCAAAACTTTCCGCCGGAGTTTACAACCGATAATCGTAAAGAAGAAGAAGAAGATGATGACCACCTGACAGTGAGCAATATGCTATTAGCCTTTGCGGCTCCAAGACTCTCTAGTCCTTCTATGATTACATTTTTAGTAATGTTTTTGTCAGCCTAGTTTATTCAGACATTTAAAAATATGATTATTTATTCTCCTCAGGTCAGCCAAATAACTGTAGTGACTTCCAACAGTTTACCGGCAAACCTCACATGGTTATCATTCATGGAAACCCCCATAGAAGTTATAGAAGACGATGCTTTTGCAGACTCCGCTGACACCCTAACAGTCCTGGCGCTCTCTAATGTCCGCTTTACCCGCATCCCCGACGCCTTCCTCCGCCTGAACGTCCTCAACGACCTAACCTTATCATACTGCAACATTCTGGACTGGAACAGCAAAGCAATGGCACATGTTGGATTAACACTGGGAACGTATTTTACCCAAGATATTCCTTTAAATTCATGGCCACCTTGGGTTAAAAACGCCTCCAAGTTGGAAATGTTGGGTTTATCTGGGTGTTCGTTGCCGGATATACCGGATGATGGGTTAGATGGATCGGTCAACACTTTAACATCTCTGATACTAATAAACAACAACCTAACTGCAATTCCTAAGGCCGTGTCCAAACTTGCGGCGGTTACTTCTATATCCTTGGACAGAAATAGAATCTCGGACGTGAAGTGGTTGCCTGGAAATGGCAAACTGCAGTCCTTAACTTTGGGTAGCAACAGACTGTACGATTCTAACCAGTTAAGCACAGTTCTACGTCCTCATAACAACACGCTAACTGACCTGGAAATACAAACCAATTTACTACCAGCCTTCCCAAATTTGGACTTTCTGGCCCATGTAAAGCAACTGGACCTTACAAACAACCGTCTGAGTGATTCAAACTTCGGGTCGTTACCTTCCGGCTTGTCGAAACTTGACATGGCAGGGAATTTACTACCACGCATTCCTAGATTTTTGTCTAGTCTAAAATCGGTAAAAGATCTACTTCTTAGCCATAACTCTCTGACTCATCTAGATGGAGTTTCTTTCCCGCCATCCATACAAAAAGTAGAAGTTGACTACAACTTCATCAGAGAAATAACAGACACCAGTTTCCCGGAAAGTCCAAGTATAACAAACGTTATATTAAATAACAACCCACTGGAAACCATTTCTGAAAATGCCTTCAAAGGTCTGCCCAACCTGCAAGATCTTAATCTGCAGAATACAAAACTAACTCGCTTGCCGCTATCCTTAGCGTCACTCACCAAAGCAAAGACCATTGACTTTTCAAACATCGCTAGTCTCGTCTGCACTTGTTTAGAGAGCAGTCTGAGGGGATGGATTTTGTCTCATTCATCTGTAGTCAAGGGAAACTGTGGTCCAACAAGTATCTATTACTTCTTTAACATTCTGAGTTCAGGTTGTCCTAAAATGAGGCACTGATAAATGTCTGAAAACGTTCTCGTGGCATTGCGAAAGTAGTACTACAGTGGAGACAGTTGAAGACTCGACACATAGTTTTCAAAACGACAGAACTAGTTTAACTGCAGGCAACTTTATCTCTGGAAAAGGCACAATATTTAAAAAGAAAATTAGGTTCCATTTATGTGTCGACTTGTAGTGTATAATTATGATTCGAAAAATTAGACCTAGACAGTCTATATTTTTGGACGTTACCGTTATGAGAAGGAATAAACTTGAGAAGTCCGAGACGAGTGGCACGATTTATAAGTTAAAAAAAAAAATGAAATGTTAATGTTAGTTTCAGCTTCATAGCAAACGGGTCACCCCATCGTTGCTCCGCTCCTGTGCCACTGAAAAACACACAGAATGTTTATCACAGTACCTTGGGAAAAGATTGACAGACTGCAGTCTCAGCATATGTACTAGCATACACACGCATTAAAGGCATACGGTAGCCATTAGAAATGCTAACACAAACAGTCCGCCATTAAAACTGCAGTTCATGATCGACGGTAGCAGAGGTAACCAACAAATCAGCAGTTGCACACGCGATCAATTTTAATCACATAAGGGCACGACCAATATTGTGACGACAGGCCACGCGCCATTTTCTGAATCTCCAGTTCACAACACCACAATGATCACAGTTGAAAAAGATTCCAAATGAAATCCGCAGCTCACAGGGTCGCACCATGCACTCAACTCAGTATCTGGGCGACGAAACTATATACGTTCAGTCTACAAATGGAGCAATAATGCAACGGCCACCATCTTCCAGAAGCATAACACATTCTTAAACAACATTATCGATGTATAATAACACTCGTTTTTCCATGAGAACGGAAAAATAATTCTTCCTTTATTTCTTATAGGAAAATGAGTTTGGTATACGTCCTGTTTTCACCACGTGGTGCCCGGTGTTATTAACAATAGCACCGCTGCATCCTCTCAGCATGTCGTAAAAGGCGATGAGGGGTTGGATGTGCGGGCCAGCAAACCCAGCTCAGATAACCGCTACAGAAGCAGAGACAAACATAAATAAAAAATAATACTCATGGAGATCCGGATGTCATAGATGTAGTTGACAGGATAACTGTCAATGGTGAAGGACTGGGCAAAAGCCTGCAGGGAAACCCAGCCCCGACTAACTGCCTCTTGGCGCCCAGGAACATAATTCAGCTTGCCTGCTGTAACGTCAGAACTATGTATGAAGCAGGCAGATCAGCAGAAATGGCGAACAATAAGATAGACATTTTGGGAATAAGTGAAAGAAAATGGCCTGGCCAATGAAGATTGACACATAATAGTGGGATGACCAAACTCTACTCAGGAAGAAATGATGGGAACATAAACATGGAGTAGCGAGCAGTGCGTGTTGGACGTCCACTTCACTCATACCGACATCATTGCAGATCAGTACTGGATTCGGTTATAAGATAATTAAGCTACAGCTTATAGCTTCATAATCGGCAAGGCCCTAAAATACACACCCCCCCCCCCTTTCCTCCCCCCCTCCCACAAATGCAGTTTTATTTTAAAGTTTTCAGATATAATTTCTGTTATTCTACAAACACATGGTTTATTTCAACAAAGCAGACACAAACATGAGATCACACATTTTATTGCTTAGTGTATTTCGCTGTATCTAGTCTATACTGTATAATGCAGTAACAATTCGGTAAATTTCAATAGCACACCATCTTTTAAAATCTGGACACTCTGTAACCAAGGACAATGCATTTCACATCTTTCACACGTCAACCAATAGCAGAGCGCTAAGATATATGGAAGCCGCCGCGTATCGTAACCTGTGTCCTGAACTTTGTAAACAAAAAGACATGATTTTGACACTTCGGCTGCCTGGAAAAACAGACAATTGCGTTTGCTCGTTGTTGCATTTGTACTTTAGTTATAAAGGATTCACTTTATTTGCTTTATTTATGTAATTATTACTGTAGTAAACACATGACAAGATAAATTTACAAGGAAACATTGCTTTCACATTGTTTATTATTTATGTTGCTAACAATTAAACGACAATATGTTTCCATTATTCACATATTCAAAATACCTACATTTTATAAAGTTTTCCGAGATTAGCTAATGTAAATTAAAAAGATGGTGCCTCAGGGTTTTGTACATCTTAGGACATCAACAAGTCTGAATCCGTCTGTCGATCTCTTCTTTCCTTCTTCTGCCCTGATATTCCGTCGTAGGCCTCATATGTCGTCACAGAATAGAGAGAATTAAATGTTGTGATAGGATCACTAGCCGGAGCTTTGGAAGAATAGTAATCTAGTTCTGGAAAACATGTTCCAGTGGACCAAGAGGCAAAGATAAGACGCTGGTGTTGGATAAGGCACACTTGAGAAAACCTGAGAATAATATCATAAGAATATCTTTCCATTAGAGCTCCAGGAAGCATTAAAAAAAAAAAAAAGGAAAGAGAGCTGGAAAGTGAAGTGAAAATAACAAGAACTTTTGGTGCGCTCCATACATTAGGGAAAGATGGAACGAACTGGCGAGAATTAGTTGAGGGCCTATGCTCCATTAAACGAATAGAAGATAGAAGAAGAAGATGTTCTCATACACTGTTTGAAATGACTGCAGTCTTACTAGACTGCTAAAGCATTTCATTCTGTCTTTCAGTGTCGTTCATTTTTCTATCTTTTTTTTTTCTGATGCAGATCCTGACCTTTCTTGTGATGATAGTCATCTTTAAAAGATAGCTTTTTTTTTACAGTTATTTTTTTTTTCTGTTTCTGTGTTTAAATCATTGTCCATGCTTGGCACTAACTGCATAACAGAAAGCTTGATCGATAATTATGTTTTACTCTCCTCTCTGTCGAAGCAGCAAACAACTTTTAGACTCTTAACTTGTTTCCCAATTTTAGGTCCACCAGACCTGTGGGCACAGATCCAGAATTTGGGTCAATCAGTTTGTTTCGTCTGAAGTCAAGTTCATTAATGAGTGTGAAAGCACCCAAATCGGGAAAGGATGTCAAAAGGTTGGTATGCAGTTCTATCCCATTTAAAGTGCTTACATAAGGAAGTATCGCAGTGCTTAATTGTTTGGAATCCTGTAGTCTGTTACCGAACAAAGATATCGATTCTAGTTTAGCGTTCTGAGGTAGCCACGAAACATCAGAGATTTTATTGGCCTGAAAACCCAGAAATTTAACAGCCGTCATCTTAGAGACGGCTTTTGGTATTTTAGTAAAACTGTTGTTGCTTAGCTCCAGATTTTGTGCCGTGTTAACCAAACTATCCAAGCCGTTGTCAGGAATGTCCCCGATAGATGCTCCGCTGATGCCAAGGTCTGTTAAGTTTGTGCAGTACTGCATCCACGAAGGCCACGTATTCATTTCAACGTTTTCTATGGATAGCGTGTTTAAGGAAGCCCCAATGTGTTTCATAACATTATCGTTCCAGTCCTTAACAATGCTTTCCGAAATTTCTAACCAGCTGAGAACGTTCAGATGAAGAAATGCATCCGGCAGCGTGTAAAAGTTAGCCCCGAAAAAGGTGAGTGTTGTTAAAGTGTTGGCTGATCCATCGAAGGCATCAAGGTCCATGAATGATATTGGGTTACGAATGAAAGAAATCTGGGACAGATTGGCTGGCAGGCTTCCTCCGGGGACCGTTGTGATGTTGTTTATCTAAAGAGGATAAGAGCAATTGGCATTAAAAAGGTAATTTCAACTAAAGTCTGCAAGAATTATCGGCAATCATGCGTAAACAGTCAGTCAGTCAGTCAGTTAGTCAGTAGCATGTCCTTTGCAGAGCCTTGCTCACACAACAACCGTCAGGTAAACTTCTCGATCACAAGAAAGATGTCCTGCATCGGATACACCCATCTGGAGATCATCCGCCACATCCTGCACCCATCTTCTCTTTGGTCTTCCTCTTCTTCTCTTTCCAGGCATATACCCCTTCATTCTCTCTAAACTTTCGTTTCGTAAACAGACAAGTATGAAATAATTTCATTTGTATAAAATATTTATAAAAACGTTTTAAATTTACTCAGTAGCTAGTTTTGTCGTTGTCTCCATCATTATCACCATTATTATCATCACGTCTTCTTCTTCTTCTTCTTCTTCTTCTTCTTCTTCTTCTTCTTCTTCTTCTTCTTCTTCTTCTTCTTCTTCTTCTTCTTCTTCTTCTTCTTCTTCTTCTTCTTCTTCTTCTGCTCCGCTCTTCTTCTTCTTCTTCTTCTTCTTCTCTTCTTCTTCTTCTTCTTCTTCTTTCTTCTTCTTCTTCTTCTTCTTCTTCTTCTTATTCTTCTTCTTCTTCTTTCTTCTTCTTTCTTCTTCTTCTTCTTCTTCTTCTTTTCTTCTTCTTCTTCCTTCTTCTTCTTCTTCTTCTTCTTCTTCTTCTTCTTCTTCTTCTTCTTCGTCTTCTTCTTCTTCTTCTTCTTCTTCTTCTTCTCTTCTTCTTTCTTCTTCTTCTTCTTCTTCTTCTTCTTCTTCTTCTTCTTCTTCTTCTTCTTCTTCTTCTTCTCTTCTTCTTCTTCTTCTTCTTCTTCTTCTTCTTCTTCTTCTCTTCTTCTTCTTCTTCTTCTTCTTCTTCTTCTTCTCTTCTTCTTCTTCTTCTTCTTCTTCTTCTTCTTCTTCTTCTTCTTCTTCTTCTTCTCTTCTTGTTCTTCTTCTTCTTCTTCTTCTTCTTCTTCTTGGCTTCTTCTTCTTCTTCTTCTTCTTCTTCTCCTTCCTTCTTCTTCTTCTTCTTCATGCTTCTTCAGTCTGATCTTCTTCTTCTTCTTCTTCTTCTTCAGTCTTCTTCTAGTTCTTCTTCTTCTTCTTGCTTCTTCTTCTTCTTCTTCTTCTTCTCTTCGATCTTCTTCTTCTTCTCCTTTATTCTTATCTTCTTCTTCTCTTCTTCTCTTCTTCTTCTCTTCTTGCTTCTTCTTCTTCTTCTTCTTCTTCTTCTTCTTCTTCTTCTTCTTAGTCTTATTCTTCTTCTTCTTCTTCTCTTCTTTCTTCTTCGTCTTCTTCTTCTTCTTCTTCTTATCTTCTTCTTATTCTTCTTCTTCTTCTTCGTTCTTCTTCTTCTCTTCTTCTTCTTCTTCTTCTTCTTCTTCTTCTTATTCTTCTTCTTCTTCTTCTTTTCTTCTTCTTCTTCTTCTCTTCTTCTTCTTCTTCTTTCTTCTTCTTCGTTCTTTCTTCTTCTTCTTCTTCTTCTTCTTCTTCTTCTTCTTCTTTCTTCTTCTTCTTCTTCTCTTCTTCTTCTTCTTCTTCTTCTTCTTCTTCTTCTTCTTCTTCTTCTTCTTCTTCTTCTTTCTTCTTCTTCTTCTTCTCTTTCTTCTTCTTCTTCTTCTTCTTCTTCTTCTTCTTCTTCTTCTTCTCTTCTTCTTCTTCTTCTTCTTCTCTTCTTCTTCTTCTCTTCTTCTTCTTCTTCTTCTTCTTCTTCTTCTTCTTCTTCTTCTTCTTCTTCTTCTTTTCTTTTCTTCTTCTTTGTCTTCTTCTTTTCTTCTACTTCGTCGTGGTCTTCTTCTCATCCTAGTCTTCTTTTTCCCACCGCTTCGTTATCCTTACCACCCTAAGTTCCCTGCCCATGTTCTTCACGTTGTGCGTTTTCAAAGACAAAGCTGAACGGTATCATTAAACACGACAACAACATACACTGAACATACATCAAACTGAGCAATTGTAAAGTAGGTGTTCACCACAGTCGTTATCTGAGGCATGGCTGTCAGTCCCAGCTCATTGCACATGATGTTTTGCAGACTACAAGTGCATTGCTGAGAGACGAAAAGACATAGCTGTGTAAGCATACAAAAAAAAAAAATAATTATGTAAACAAAATTGTTCTTACACTCAGCCCCACCTCCCGCAACCCTCTGCCTCCGTTAACTATCATCATCATGTAGCAGGTCCTTTGCAGAACGTCGCTCTCATCACAGTCTGCCTGAAAGAAACTCGGGCTCTCGCCAGTTCCCCTGCCTCATATACTTTCATACTCTAGGAAGTCACTCATATCCTGTGCCCATCTTTGTGACGATCGGCCCCTGCCCCTCCTTCCTTCCGTTAACTATATTCACCCCAAAACAAGACGCAAATTCATAGCCCCACCCAGGTGAAGTCCGTGGCCATAATATAATCTAACTGTTAAACGGGGTTTCTGGGACTTGTACCCGGGGGATTCTTCTCCGAATGTTGGCACTTTGTGTCACCAGATGTTTATCGCTGGTTGTGCGGTCCTCGTAGGTTTGAACGTCGCTCATCCCGACTCTATCCCAGGGTAGCCACATTGACATTTTTAATGCCAGATTCCACAAATTTGGCATATTTGAAACTGAACTGGCATATGATAACGAACTGGCATATTTGGGTTTTTCCTGGCTTTTCTTATCAAGATGTGCTCACATTTTCTTCATGGTTCCTCCGTTAGAAACACGCAGATTTACTAAAAGCAATGTAGACCTACAGTTAACATCTTTATTTCAGACTTTGTTGTGATGTCCTGGTCCGGACTAACGGAGATTGGCGCCATTTCTTCTTGCATTTGTTGTCTTTCTAAACGGATCGTGACTCCGATAAACCAAGGCTCTCTGTAATTTATTTATGAGGATAAATGAGGGAAATAAAACAAAAACCCACCACTGATACCAAGTGATTCAGACTGTTCAGAAACTACTTGAGGACAGAAAACAGAGAGAATATAGACCTAGTTCTATCTGTGAAAGATTTTATTACTTTTACCAATGGCCACGTCATCCAAAAAATGGAAAGCATCTTATGACATCGCAAGTATAATAGTAACTGGAAGAAAACATACCCATGGTTTAAAAAATCTTCAGACGGATCAGAGGCAGCATATTGCAAACTGTGTCAGTGCACTGTTGCACCAAGAATTAGTAGCATATCAAATCAGGAAAAATCCGAAAAACACAGGATGAAAACTCCGTCAAAAAGCCAGTCACAGCTTATTACAACAATGACTTCAGGCAAAGTAGTGATAAAGTTAAAGGCAGCAGAGTTGCAACTTGCTGTATGCATGACCTGCCATTGTGCAATACGCACAATTGACCATCTAAGTAAAATCATGAGAGCGCATGGTCGGGGGAGTACATTAGAGCACATACAGTTGCATATAACTAAATGTTCATGCCTAATAAAACATATTGTATCGCCTACACTAAGGGATCACCTTATTGGTGATTTTCGGAACAAGAAATATGCCATCATTATAGATGAGTTGCAAAGACTTTATCCCATCTGAGAAAATGCTTAAAGATTTTACATCTTAAAAGGTTTACGCTGTTTCTTCTATTGGTTGCAGTGAGAATGACAGTGAAGAATTCAATGTA
>CAJHNH020000783.1:180000-202500 GCA_905116865.2 Candidula unifasciata
CGAATTTTTTTGCAAATCCATTGCCAATACACATGTCAGGTTGTACTAAACTTTTATGATGGTACGTCTTCTATCTTAGTCTCTTTCCCCTTCTCCCCCTTCTCTGCGCGTCTTTCCGAAGGTTCGTTTCTAAAGTTGTGCCCAAGTTTAAAACATATGTAGCTTAGTACCGTAGTCTGAGTACGAAAAGCCCAGCACAGTGCACAGGCTCTGTAGCACCGGCGAGGATTCTGAAATACGTGCGCAACAATTTTGCCCGGGCACTACTGTTTTTGGCGTGCCGATTCTTTCTGACTACCCACACTACCCACGGGGGAATTACTAGTAGTCAAGTTCACGCGAACAAATCCCAGCCTTTACCGGGGATTGAATCCGGAACCTCTAGCACTCGAGGCGGACACCATGCCTCGAGACCAAGCACAGTGAAGTGAATATGCCAGTTACTGTAATACCGTTTGTTGACTGGCTTATAAAAAGTAAACGACTTGTGTCAATTACCGTAAATTCCTTTCTTTCTTTAGTGGTAGAAATTATTATTTCGACAAAAGCCATAGAAATTCTCCGTTTCAAGACAACAGTAGCCCCTGTACAATTAAACATTGCGAAATCATAAGGACACAGAAAATGGTAGGTAGGTAGGTAGGTAGTTGTATCCCACCATGACATAACACAATCGATAAGCACCCGGTGACACAAAGTGCCACCATGTGGATGAGGATCACCTGAGGAGAGGTCCCAGAAACCCCTTTCAGCGTTATCGACAAAATCAATGGCCGGGCCAATGGCCGGGCCATATTTATGGCCCGGCTATATTCAGAGCTCCCGGGAGAAGCCAGGGTGGGGCTTCAAATAAAAAAATTGCATCCCACATGGGGAATACTTCACACTAAATCATAAGGAAACGGGAAATCTAAGATTACACGTACAAATTAGTTTTGATTCGTACATGAGTTTTAAAGATATTTGTTAAAGATTGAGCGCACGACTTTTGAAATAGACTATATTTTGAATTTCATATTACCTTCCCCTATAGATCTATCTGTGTATGTCTTAATAAAGGGAGTTAATGACAGATTATTCCAGCCGATGACTCATGATATTTTTACCCCCTCGCTCAAGCATTTTTTAAAGGGTTGCTTCCCTTAGTATAGATGAAGTCTACACAGAAGACAGAATGTTTTGTTCTCTCTTATCATTTTCCTGCCCTGGTTCGGACTTTAGATTACCAAGCAACCGTCGAGGCTTCGAGGAAAACTGTTAATGTGATTAAATGGGGCTTCCAAAAATTTCTACATGTAGAATTCTCATCCTTAGGGAATTAATTTTGCAGGACTGCAACACTGGAGGAGACAAACTGCCGCTGTGGCGAGGCGTGATCAATTGACGTATGCAAGTGTCAGCAGGTAATATCGTCACTGAAAAGGATATAACGTGATATAGCTTTGATGTTGACTGAGTATGCATGCGCAATGATCACTGTAGTGATAGTAACTGGTAGCTTTCACACGTTGCAGCATCTGTGTAAGCATCTTGCATGCAGCTAGCGACCTTTTCGCTATGTTCGATTAGTAAAATTAGTGACATATTTGCAATTAATAAGATTAAGGTTAGGTGCGCATCCTTTACAGGACGTTGCAGAAACAACCCCAGCAGCCCCTGGCTGTTGTGTAGTTTATCTAGGGCAAATTTACGTCCAGTAGTTTGCCATTGCTTACTGGACGGTCAACCCCCTGATACCACCGTCGAAACTAACTCAAGGCGCATGACCCGCAGCTGGGATCGAACCCAGCACCCAGGCATTACGAAGCGTTCGCATTGACACAGTAAAGTTAAAAAGTAAAATAATGCACTCTTCTTTGGAAACTGAAAGTGTAAGAGACGACATAGCCGTTAAACGCACGTCTCACACTGAACTACCTGTTTATTGACCTTATTCTCTCTTTACCTTGTTCCCATCCATTGACCTGTCTAACATAACAGACCCACGAGAAGCTTGGCTACCAGATCCTCGCCCCTAACCCGGCTGTTGTCAGAGACCCTAATTTAACCTAACTGTTATCGGGTTTTCTGGGACTTGTGTCCGGGTGGTCTCCCATCCGAAAAGGGATAGTTTGTGTCATTGGGTATTCGTTACTCCTTGTGTGGTCCTTGTGAGGTTAAACATCACTCAGCTAAGCTACGGTTAGCCTACTTTTTGGAACACACAAGCCCTTTGAAGACGTAGCATAAAAGTTAAATAGTCAAAATAACAGTTACTGCTGGATGCGTGTCTTTAATCGACTGATCATTCCACGTATGCTTTGTCTACAATAACTACAGCAGTACCTCGGTATTCGAACTTATCTAATTCTAATAACGTTGGAATCTGAACGAAATTATCAAGTAAATTTTGGCTTGGAACTGGAACGCCGATTGAAATATTGACCATCTGGCGCGTGCCAATCACGGGACTGAGCTGACAACGCGAGAGCTTCAGTTCCTTTACTAACAGCAGAATGAAGAAAATGCAGAAGAATTCTTCCTGGTAGCAAGAAGTGGAAGCTGGAAGAATGTCTAAATATCTTTCGACCGTGTGGTTGGAAACGCAAGAAGTTATCGAAAAGTGGTGGCACCCTGATACAGAACTTTTTTTAAGAGGTGTGTTAACTTATTCAATGATATGATTACCAAACATTTTAGAAAAATAGTCGCCAACACCGAAAAACTTTAGAACCCTGACAGTCAAGAAAAACTAGTGACCCCAATTCTTCTACAGGCGGTGAAAGACTACGACATGAAATACTAGAAAAGTTTCCTGATGTTGTAATGGAATGTGACCCACCTTCCAATCACACATTTATGATTTGCATAAGGAATGTCATGATACTTGTTAACAAAGATTCAAGCAGGAAATAAATACTGACTAAAAATCCAATGACTAAAATGTTAAATAGATTACGAAATACTAAAATGGAACACACCTCATACCTGTCAATAGCTTGTCATGTTCCCAACAACACAGAAACACACATTTCTGATGTAGCTAGTTGTTACACTATGCCAGCAAAACACAAACGCAAAAACTCCCAGCATTGTACGTCGAGTTCGTAGATTAGAGACTGAGACTTTTAAAAAAAAAATCACGATCAAGATAAAGCCAAGAGACCACGGCTGTCTCCGCTGTCGCTGTCTCCTTTGTCATCGACGTCTTCATCATCATCATCATCAATATTCATCAGCCATCTAATGAGAATGCAGCCAGACCAAACTGCATATGAGACATTTTACAGCAAACATCTGAAACCTGCAAATAGAGTTAACAAATCCATCACCCAAGCCACCCGAGAAGCGCAAGACAAACATAGGAAAACCACACTAGGTTATTTGCGTATCCTTTACAGGACGTTGCAGAACCAACCCCAACAGCCTATGGCTGTTGTGTAGTTTTTCCAGGCAAAGTTACGTCCAGTAGTTTGCCATTGCCTACTGGACGGCCGGCTTTCTTGATACCACTGTCGAAACCAACGTAAGGCGCATGGCTGGGATCGAACCCGGCATCCCGGCATTGCGAAGCGTTCGCATCGACTTAGCCACAGAGTCGACGAAAACCACACTACTGGGCTACAATCTGGTATCAGTACGAGAAACGAAGGAGAAGAAGAAGTATATTTACAAAGAGCATCATGATCAACACCTCACGTGAAAAATGGCAAAAAAAAGTCCAAACAGTATCAACGGCGTATCCTGTTTTGGACACTGATGACGAATCCAGAGAGTTCACTGTTTGAAAGGGGTTTCACGGTCTTGCAAACTGGCAACACGCCTATGATGCAAGTAGTGATTAAGAACGGTACCAGCAAAAGGACCTTACAGAACAATTAGTTCACTTTAGGACAAAAAACAAACCTTGTTTTGTACCGTTAATCATCAACGCTGTTAACATTTTTAAGCGTGTGTGGAAACATATGGATAGATAACGAAGCCACACAAATGACACCGTACGTATGAACATATCTTATCTTGTGACTAAACGAATTTATGTAATTGTTATTGTAATTCCATTTAAAGAATAGTTTATTTTTGCATGTGAGGAGACGGTAAGTGGTTTTTTCTGTGTCAGTTAAAAAGGAGTATATTTCAAGAAAGTTTCGGCTGCACATGAATTCCCCCACACACAAACAAATCTTAAATACTCTTGTAAACTGATATTTGAATTTTTTTTTCTAATTACACACAGACACATAGACACACACACACACACACACACTTTCTCTATTGCACACACTTTTTCTCTCCCTCACACACACATTTTCTCTCTATCTCTCAAACACTATATATTTATCTTTCTCTCATACATACACACACTTTCTCTCTCTATCTCACACACTCTCTCTTTGACTCTCTCTCTCTCACACACCATAACAAGTGCATGATTAAGTTAATGTTATCTGTATTTCAACTACCAGTATAGAGCTGTTACAAATGATCTTTCCCACATAATCCGACAAAGAAAGATTGTACAATATATTCTTTCTTTTGTGATATACTGTCTTTGCTCTAGCTATTATACATTTACTTTCTTAAATGCATTTCCTATCTACTGTTGTCATGGTAACCATATATATATGTACGTTTAGACGTGCTTCAAAAGGGCCAGAACAGAAGGCTTTAAAAGGACTCTCGGTCTGAATGGAGACAGGCCCAGGCAAACTGTTAGTCCTTTTCAGGACTAACGGACTCCCCTCCCAAACGCCAAGAAAAACCGCCCTATCAAAAGCCGCTAAGCCAGACCACGTCTCTTTTACGCAGAGAAACAAATTCAGGCAAAACTGATCGCCACAAATAAACGAAATTTATCTAAGATAGCAAAGAAACAGTCCTCAATATAGCAGGCCCTCGGGCGGCTCAAAGAGGATCCTAAGCTTGGAATTTTTGTTTATCAAATACGAACTGGAATTGGAACGTAGACCAAACTAACTCATCGACCCCCTGGTAGCTTACTGGTCCACAAATGGGAGGCCCGGTCACCCGTAAGGTGGATAGTGGGAAGCAGTCCAACACTACAGGGGAGCCCTTCTGAGGGCTACTTGATGGCGAGCACTTATTGTTTATCCAGTAAGCATTTCGAGGCAACGATGTCATGCAACGTTTGAAAAACCTACTAAAAACAGCTGTTGGTACCCCCCCCCCCCTTCCTCTCTTTCTCTGCCGCTGTACTAGTGAATTGATACAAGACCGTTTCGATCCTTAAAACACCTGTTGAAAAAGACAGATTGAAAACAGATTTAATCTTAGCCAAGGAAGGTTTCAACTTCACAGCAATCGGGTTTGCCCCATACTTGCTCCGTTTCTGTGCCAGTGAAAACCAAATGAAATGTCCCTCACTGTCACATTTGAAAAACTGGTCAACAATTAGTCTCGGGACAATCCAGAAACATGCACACACAGTAAATGCATATTACAGTTGCTAGACTCGCCAAAGCCAACAGTCGCCACCAGAAATGCAGTTTGTCGTTAATGGAAGTAGTCAGGCACGATATGTTAGCTATACACACGTAGAATTATTACATAAGGTATTTCACCAGCTCACATGTAAACCGGTCATATTGAATACCATGACACAATCGCTGCACAGTTGAAAGGCATTTCACACAGACACACAAAAAAAAAAAACAAACCTTACACTAACCTCAGTAGCTCAGGCTTCGAAACCATAGACTAACGTCCATATGTTGAAAATGCATGAGCAAAGCGCTGTCGAAAGCAAAAATAACGAAGCTTAACAGTCTGCAATTGCCTAATCCTCCATTTTAGGCGTGAAGTCTGAAAACAGAATAGCCTAACATGTCTCAAAGGGTTCCGCGCACAAACGAGTGGCGATCCTGTTTTAGTATCAGCCAAGATAAGATAATTAATTCTTCGATATGACGTTATTTGCTTGACTCTGAATATGTAGGTGATAAAGATTGTGCCTTCATAATTATTTACCACACACTGAATAGATGTTTATTAAAACTGGCCGTAGCCATCTCATTAAAACTGAACTCTTCTGTGTTATGTAAACAATAAGAGCACGTGATAAATTTAACGTAACCGTGGCAATCACAAGGCTAATCTTGAATTCTGGACAGATGAACTTGCGAGTTATGTATTTCGTGAATGTTTTGACTTTCTTTCTTTTCTTTCTTTCTTTCTCTTCTTTCTTTCTTTCTTCTTTCTCTTTCTTTCTTCTTCTTTTTCTTTCTTTCTTTCTTTCTTTCTTTCTTTCTTTCTTTCTTTTCTTTCTTTCTTTTCTTTCTTTCTTTCTTTTTCTTTCTTTCTTTCTTTCTTTCTTTCTTTCTTTTTCTTTCTTTCTTTCTTTTTTCTTTCTTTCTTTCTTTCTTTCTTTCTTTCTTTCTTCTTTCTTTCTTTCTTTTCTTTCTTTCTTTCTTTCTTTTTCTTTTTCTTTTCTTTCTTTCTTTCTTTCTTTCTTTCTTTCTTTCTTTCTTCTTTCTTTCTTTCTTTTCTTTCTTTTCTTTCTTTTCTTTCTTTCTTTCTTTCTTTCTTTTTCTTTCTTTCTTTTCTTTTCTTTCTTTCTTTCTTTCTTTCTTTCTTTTCTTTCTTTCTTTCTTTTCTTTCTTTCTTTCTTTCTTTTCTTTCTTTCTTTCTTTCTTTCTTTCTTTCTTTCTTTCTTTCTTTCTTTCTTTCTAATCACAAAGTACATTTAATTCGGTCAGCACAGTATTGTTTTTCTAGCCTTTACTGCAGCCAACTTGTTACTGATAATGACACACTTTTACATGTTTATTGAGAATTTGACTTGCATACAAAAGTACTAAATAATACTAGTTTACAAGAAAAGTTATTTGCAGCAGAACAATAACGCAGTCTGTTACTGTCAACAAAGTCCCGTATCCATTTCCACCCCTCAGCTTCTGATCAGCTCAGATCCAACAAATGAAGACACAGGTACAACCATGCTGAGTTCCAAAACAATGAGATATAAGGCAGTATAGGTATCTGACAGTAAGGAACACAACAGTGAGGTAAAAGACAGTGGGAGACAAGACAGTGAGATGCAAGACAGTGAGGTAAAAGATAGTGAGGTACACAACAGTAAGGTAAAAGACAGTGAGAGAAGACAGGGTGATACAAGACAGTGAGGTACAAGATATTGAGGTGCAAGATAGTAAGGTAAATGACAGTGAGGTACGAGACGTGGGGTAAAAGACAGTGAGTACAAGACATGAGGTACGAGACAGTGAGTACAAGATAGTGAGTTACAAGAGAGCAAGGCTAAAGGTAATAAGGTAAATACACGAAAACACATAATGTATGTACCAGCACAAGTACACATGTACTCAGTTTCAAAATTCACCCTTGAAACTTCTACGCACTCTCCCCAGGATAGAAATCAGTTAAAGATCGAAGGATCACAGGCAGAATTCCAAATCGAGGCAGTGGAAATGCTTTTGGGCTGGTAGGTGGAACAAGGGAGCCGAGGTGGTGTAGCGGTTAGACGCTCGCCCGCGGACCTCATGGTCGTGGGTTTCACTCTGCATCGAGTCGGATTTGATCAAAAATGACTGGCTCTTAGGTCGACTCAACCTAAAAAAGGTAAAGTTCTGGGAAGTAAACGCGGCCGGTGTGATACTCACCACATCACCCACGGAGTGCGGATGGTCTCTTAAATATAGAACTAGCATGATATCTTAAATATAGGCCTAGCATGATCTCTTAAATATAGGCCTAGCATGGTCCCTAAAATATAGGCCTAACATGATCTCCTAAATATAGGCCTATCATGATCTCTTAAATATAGGCCTAACATGATATCTTAAATATAGGCCTAACATGATCTCTTAAATATAGGCCTAACATGATCTCCTAAATATAGGCCTAACATGATCTCTTAAATATATAGGCCTAACATAATCTCTTAAATACAGGCCTAACATAATCTTTTAAATATAGGCCTAACATAATCTCTTAAATATAGGCTTTACATGATCTCTTAAATATAGGCCTAGCATGATCTCTTAAATATAGGCCTAACATGATCTCTTAAATTTAGGCCTAGTATGATCTCTTAAATATAGGCCTAGTATGATCTCTTAAATATAGGCCTAGCATGATCTCTTAAATATAGACCTAGCATGATCTCTTAAATATAGGCCTAGAATGATCTCTTAAATATAGACCTAACATGATCTCTTAAATATAGGCCTAGTACGATCTCTTAAATATAGGCCTAACATGATCTCTTAAATATAGGCCTAGTATGATCTCTTAAATATAGGCCTAGTATGATCTCTTAAATATAGGCCTAACATGATCTCTTAAATATAGGCCTAACATGATCTCTTAAATACAGGCCAAGCATGATCTCTTAAATATAGGCCTAACATGATCTCCTAAATATAGGCCTAGTATGATCTCTTAAATATAGGCCTAGTATGATCTCTTAAATATAGGCCAAGTATGATCTCTTAAATATAGGCCTAGCATGATCTCCTAAATATAGGCCTAGTATGATCTCTTAAATAAAGGCCTAGTATGATCTCTTAAATATAGGCCTAGTATGATCTCTTAAATATAAGCCTAGTATGATCTCTTAAATATAGGCCTAGCATGATCTCTTAAATATAGGCCTAAAATGATCTCTTAAATATAGGCCTAGCATGATCTCTTAAATATAGGCCTAGCATGATCTCTTAAATATAGGCCTAGTATGATCTCTTAAATATAGGCCTAGCATGATCTCTTAAATATAGGCCTAACATGATCTCTTAAATATAGTCCTAGCATGATCTCTTAAATATAGGCCTAGCATGATCTCCTAAATATAGGCCTAACATGATTTCTTAAATATAGTCCTAGCATGATCTCTTAAATATAGGCCTAGTATGATCTCTTAAATATAGGCCTAACATGATCTCTTAAATATAGGCCTAGCATGATCTCTTAAATATAGGCCTAACATGATCTCTTAAATATAGGCCTAGTATGATCTCTTATAGGCCTAGTATGATCTCTTAAATATAGGCCTAACATGATCTCTTAAATATAGGCCTAGTATGATCTCTTAAATATAGGCCTAGCACGATCTCTTAAATATAGGCCTAACATGATCTCTTAAATATAGGCCTAGCATGATCTCTTAAATATAGGCCTAGCATGATCTCTTAAACATAGGCCTAACATGATCTCTTAAATATAGGCCTAACATGATCTCTTAAATATAGGCCTAGTATGATCTCTTAAATATAGGCCTAACATGATCTCTTAAATATAGGCCTAGTATGATCTCTTAAACATAGGCCTAGTATGATCTCTTAAATATAGGCCTAACATGATCTCTTAAATATAGGCCTAGCATGATCTCTTAAATATAGGCCTATTATGATCTCTTAAACATAGGCCTAACATGATCTCTTAAATATAGGCCTAGTATGATTTCTTGAATATAGGCCTAGCATGATCTCTTAAATATAGGCCTAACATGATCACTTAAATATAGGCCTAGTATGATCTCTTAAATATAGGCCTAACATGATGTCTTAAATATAGGCTTAGCATGATATCTTAAATATAGGCCTAGCATGGTCTCTTGAATTTAGGCCTAGCATGGTCTCTTGAATATAGGCCTAGCATGGTCTCTTGAATATAGGCCTAGCATGATCTCTTGAATACAGGCCTAGCATGATCTCGCACTTATACATTATTCCTAAGGGGTCACTAAACTAAAAATTTTTTTTTAAATTTACAGTTTTAGACCAATTATTTTATAATGGTCATATATGGTAATTCATTTGCATACTCTCAGTTAAAAAAAAAACATCATGGTTGCCATGCAAATAGCCGCCATCTTAAAAAAAAAAAACACAATATGTACTTAGAATAAGAAAGTTTCAAAAACAAATTTAGGTATAGAAAAACAGATGATGGATGCGTGAACTTTAATTAGATGTAGAGATACAGGTGTAGTGTTTTTTTACTTTAGAGATGTTTTTAAATATTTTTTATAGAATTGTAAAAATGAAGGTTTGTTGAGAAGGTAAAACAAAATGTAGCTTTATAAGACAATAATCAAATAAAAACAAAATTTATAAAATCTACTTTCAAATAGAGAAAACATCCGAAGTACTCTAACCAGCAGGGATCTCTAAAGCGATGCTTCTCGCTCGGTACTGTGCATATATGTCTCCAGCGTTTTCAAAATGGCGTTAAAGCGCCATTCATATAAAATACTTTATTTGTGTTTCAAAATTTTTAATTAAACAGCAATTGCAAAAAAGTAAAAAAAAAAAAAAATAGAGAATTTATTAAAAGTGAGTTAGTCTTTTCTCGCTTGTGTCTTTACAGTGTGCGAAGTTTGTAATAGGTGTCCAGTGCGAATATCAGTGGTCTCGAGGCGTAGTGTCCGCCTCGAGTGCTAGAGGTTCAGGCTTCAATCCCTGGTAAGGGTTCGGATTGTAACTGTGCACTGTGCTGAGCTTCTTCGCACTCAGAATTGAGTTAGAAGAAAGAACGGAACACTTATGGGTTACTGCCCATGTGTCATGATGTTGACACTTCAATATAAGTTATACCAAATCTGCCTGTTGAGTGTTTGAAATATTCTGCTCGGTTCTGGTTTTTTCCCCCAGGAGTGTTCTTGCGGCCAGACAGTAATCATGTGCAACGATCTTGGACTATCAGCCATGCCACTGACGACAATTAAACAGAACATGTACTATACATCTCTACAACTTGATGTAAGTCCGGCAATCTTTATGCTATATTTCTCAAGACAATACTTTATTCTTATTTTTCTGTCGTCTCACTGACATCAGATTGTAGCCCAGTATCGTGACATTTCAGTCTGCTTTCCTGGTGTCTTATATGATAGATTCAGTACAGCATTTATTCATCTCTTTCTTCGTTTTCCCCCTGGCTTTCCTTCTTGATGTTCTGCTGTTCAAAAAAAAAAAAAAAATCTGATGAGCAGTTTGGTCTGGCTGCATTCTCACTAGATGGCCGAATCAGTTAATTGTGTGTCTGTCAGTATAATTCAGATTCTGTTTTATTCCAGCGTTCTCACTAATTCTGGTATTCGATCCCTGTTCCTTTTTGTGTTGTTACTGACCTTAGAGAGAGACAGCCCATTTAACAGGTAATTATTTTCTGTTCCAGTGCCCTATTCATTGTCCAGTAAATAACACTACTCTTTTGAATTCAGTAACACATTTCTTCGTGGGGGTTGCGGGGCTCCATTTTGAAGAACAACAGATAGACACAAAGCCCTTAACAAGCATTTCTTCGTGGGGGTTGCGGGGCTCCATTTTGAAGAACAACAGATAGACACAAAGCCCCTAACAAGCATTTCTTCGTGGGGGTTGCAGGGCTCCATTTTGAAGAACAACAGATAGACACAAAGCCCCTAACAAGCATTTCTTCGTGGGGGTTGCAGGGCTCCATTTTGAAGAACAACAGTATAGCAACACACAGCCGTCCCCTTAACAATTCCCCAGCATTTCGTATGGCAAAAAGAGCCGTCCCTCTTGATAAAAAATGAGCCTTTTCTACGTATTCAGGTGTATTGAGCATACTGCTATATGGCAAGTCCCCTATGCCCCCTTGATATAATATAGAAGACTCTCATGGCAAGACTCCCCCCCCCCTCTTGAGTATATGGCAACTACTCCCATGTCCACCTTGTGTATATGCAAGACTCACACGTCCCCCTTGGCAAGACTCCCACGTTCCCTTTGAGTATATGGCAAGACTCCCACGTCCCCTTTGAGTATATGTCAAGACTCCCACGTCCCCTTTGAATATATGACAAGACTCTCATGTCCCCTAAGAGTATTTGACAAGACTCCCACTTCCCCCTTGAGTATATGGCAAGACTCCCACGTCCCCTCTTTGAGTATATGACAAGACTCCCACGTCCCCTCTTTGAGTATATGACAAGACTCCCACGTCCCCTCTTTGAGTATATGACAAGACTCCCACGTCCCCTCTTTGAGTATATGACAAGACTCCCACGTTCCCCTTGAGTATATGGCAAGACACTGACGTCCCCTCTTTGAGTATATGACAAGACTCCCACTTCCCCTCTTTGAGTATATGGCAAGACTCCCACGTCCCCTCTTTGAGTATATGACAAGGCTCCCACTTCCCCCTTGAGTATATGACAAGACGTCCCCTCCTATATTGAAAGACTCCCACGTTCCCCTTGAGTATATGGCAAGACTCCCACGTTCCCCTTGAGTATATGGCAAGACTGCCACGTCCCCTCTCTGAGTATATGACAAGACTCCCACGTTCCCCTTGAGTATATGGCAAGACTCCCATGTTCCCCTTGAGTATATGGCAATACTCCCACGTTCCCCTCTCTGAGTATATGACAAGACTCCCACGTTCCGCTTGAGTATATGACAAGACTCCCACGTCCCCCTTGAGTATATGGCAAGACATCCACGCCCCTTGGGTATATTGCAAGACCCCTGTCCCCCCTCCATCATAACAAAATGTGTCTAAAAGAGGACAATAGATTCTGCAACGAGAGAAACTGTATGAAGATACGTTTTGGTCAGAATGTGCTCATAATCTATAAATACCCGGGTAATCATTTTTAATTTTTAATTATGTATGTACAAACTGCCTATAATAAAAAAAGAATGTCCTTGGCTTTTTTTGTATTATAAACAGTTTTAAAAATATTTTATTATTTTGTTTATAACTAAACTGAAAATAAAATATTATATAACGAAGTATTGCTAATACAATTGCGCACAATTTCAAAATTGCTTGACGCGAAACCCCCCCCCCCCTCCCCCGCCCCTTTGAAACCTCCTCGCACCCCTTACCTGCGTATGAAGGTCCCCCCACCCAATTTAGAAAAAAAAAAACCTCCTCGCACCTCCTACACCAGTACGAAGAACCCTCCCCCTCCCTCTTTCCACCGTGCTAGAAGATAACAGTTAGTGATTATGCCCTGCTGAATGAAACGAGCATATTTTAAACAAATTTTGTTGATATTTTCCTCAGAGTAATAATATCACCACAATAACCGGAGGAAGCCTTCCAGCCAACCTAACCGATATTTCTTTCGTAGTAAACCCGATAACCACAATAGAAGACGACGCCTTTGACGGATCAGAAAACACCTTAACTTCCCTCACCTTTTCCCAGGCGCATTTTATCAAACTGCCGGACGCCTTTCTTCATTTAAACGTTCTCAACTTCTTGGAGATCACTGAAAGCATCGTTGAGGATTGGAATGACAAGGCCATGAAACACATAGGATCGTTTTTAGGGACATTATCCATTGAAAACGTGCCCGTAAAAACATGGCCTACTTGGTTACAGTATTTCACAAACTTAACGGATCTCGGGATTGGTGGAGCATCTATCAAAGATATTCCTGACAATGGTTTAGATAGCATGATCAATACTTTAACGGACCTAACTCTAAATAATAACAGCTTAACCATAGTACCTTTTGCAATTTCTAAGCTCACCGCTCTCCAGCTATTAGCTTTAGATAAAAATAAGATCGCTAACGCCACATATTTACCCCAGAAGAGTAAACTCAGATCATTGTCCTTAAACGGAAACAAACTGCACGATTCTAAAGAGTTAAGCAATGTCCTCAAGCCCTATGGAAGCACACTGGTTGATTTTGAAATATCAAGTAACCAACTGACCTCATTCCCCGATTTGAACATCCTGACGCTGATTTCTGATATTGATTTCCGACATAACCGATTATCTGACCCCAACTCAGGATCTCTGCCTCCAGGATTAGACCAGGTGAAGTTAGGAAGCAATAATTTGCCGCGACTTCCTAGATTCCTGTGCACGATGAATTCTGTCTCGCAGCTCTTTGCTGGATCAAACTCCATCACCGAACTGGAAGCTGTGGGTTTTCCCCCAAGCACCCACGGGGTGGAGCTGGAAAACAATAAATTAACGGAAATTACCAACACCAGTTTCCCGGTGAACGCATCCATAACGTACATACTTTTGAATAACAACCCTCTTGTGAGAATTACAGATGATGCTTTTAAGAATCTACCGCATCTGCTTGAGCTACAGGTTCGAAATACGAAGCTAACCCGTCTGCCCCTGGCATTAATCTACCTGCCTAAGTTAGACGAGTTTGACATCTCAGACACCACCTCGTTGGTGTGCACATGTCTAGAGCACAGCCTAATGCAGTGGATCCTGAAGATCACGTCGACTATGGTGAAAGGCACCTGTGGGAAGACAAGTGTGGAATACTTCTATACTGTTCTGAGTCAGGGCTGTCCAGGAACGAGAGGCGTTATTGAGGAAGGACCTGCCATTTGATGAGCTACGTCATATACACACTGCTAATTTAAGCAGGCGATTGATTGTTTATTTTTCTAAGACGGATTCAGATTTAGCAACAATGTGGAATAATCAACATACGTTACAATAATACTAGTCCTAGATATGTAGAAAATAAGCGACACAAATATTTTAAGGATAAGAGCAAATATAGAAATAAAAATTTTGAGTGCAAACGAGCGTCTTTTCTTTAACACCACACTCACGCGTGCCATGTACCATTACTTACTCACCAGCAAAGAAAGTGAAGGCTTTTGAACTCAAATGTTACAAAAAAAATACTTACAATACAATGAATCACTAGGAAAAGGGGAGGGGGGGGGGGTGGATATAGAAAATTAACAAGTTATGAACACTAAAGTTAGCTACTGGATAAACTCACCAATTCAGGGAAACTGAAATTCTTTGTCTGCAAAAAAAAAAAAAAAAAAAATCATAGCAATGAAAAAATAACAAGTGAAGGGCGGGCTGCCTTAAAATAAATGATAGTCATCGAGCACTAAATAACCCTAGACGTGACAAAGCAGGAAAACTAGCGAAGAATATTAGAGTCTGCAAAGGACGTAGTGACAAGACAAACGTTCAACAAAGAAGGCACTTCATAACAACGGCTTACTCCCATCGAATACCTGATTTGCGAAAAGAATGCAACAGATATCATGGAGTGAAAAACAAAACAACAAGACAGTCGTTCTCGAGATAAATGAACACTTGAAACTAGTTAGAGAAATTATCACTCGGTGTTTATCAGACATGCTTTGAGAAGGAGTGGATTAGAGAACTTGGTGACAACTGGTATCACCGGTAAGGAGAGAGAGAGAGAGAGAGAGAGAGAAGAGAGAGAGAGAGAGAGAGAGAGAAAGAGAGAGAGAGAGAGAGAGAGGCAATCAAGGAGATAATGCCGTGATGACTTGGCCAGATGCATTGGGGGGGGGGGAGGGACGGGCGGAGAGAAAAGAACACTGACCTGATCCTTTATTCTGATGATCGTGTGACTTAATCAGGTTTATCAGCGCGACGCATGATAATGGTGAAACGATATTCAGGAAAGTTAAAGTAACGATTTTCTGACCAAAAAAAAAAATGATTACGAGAAAATAATTCATTATTGTAAACAATGTGTGCAGCTAGCATGCACAAATAAAGACATAACAACACACATACACACATCATATTAAAAATTAAGATATGAAAATAATAAACGGACTTCACGTCAGCTTACTTTATCATCGCCATCATCATTATGATCATCATCATCTTTATCTTCTCCTCTTATCGCTTCCTCTTCTTCTGCCTCTTCTTCTTCCTCTCTTCTTTCCTTCCACCTCGACATATATTTTCTTATTTGTCACGTAAAAAAAAAAAAAAAAACAGCAACAACCACGGATTGGAATATGCATATAATAAAGAATATTGCAACCAATATTGAAAGCTTGTAGATTACAAACTTTGTTACTGATTTAAAGCAGAGCTTTCCAAACTTCTGGGCCTACCACCGCATTTTTAGGGAAAAAAAATTAATAAACAATCATTCAATGCTCCCCCTCTCCTGGAATTATCATCATCATCATGTAAAAGCGCCATAACCCCCTCTCCCCCACCCCCATCTTGTTCCTGAGTGTACTAGAAGCCAAGCCTAAGAGGAATTTAGTTGTAAGGAAAAGGGAGGAGACACAATGAAGAATAATATAACAATCTACTTCTTGAGCCTATCTCTACTCCAAGCCTTCAAGAGGTCCAACAAATAGTGTCGTAGTGAGTAGAAGGCAAACCCACACACAAGCTGCCTCAGTAACAAGAAAAAGAAAAGTTCGTTAGTCTGGGACTATGACCTAACGTGTTTTAGCCCTGACAGGATATGTTCTGTATGAAGTCTAATCAGCAGTAACAGGAAAACCAGGCCCGCCAACTAGGCCAAAAAAAAAATGTAAGTCAACATTGACAAAAACTTTTTTTTGCTCAATTAACTATCGCAGGCAAGCCGACAATCGACGTAAGTAAATAAATGATTATGGAAATGAATAACAAGAATCTTACTTGAACAATAAACACAAACCATCTTCCAGTAAACAAAACTGCAATAGTAACATCTAACTACACACATATAGACGGTTATCTAACATCTAACTACACACATATAGCTACACAAACCACACCTATCCAGACCACGTTTGCGAACTACAGGCACTACTCTGAATCAAAATTCACATTGAGACTTGGATCTAACATACGATAAATGTTGAACATACCACCATGAAGAAATCACTGAGATATTCTATCTATCTCCATTCAGTCCTCTGGTGTCCATGCTGCATTGAAAACCACGAACGACTGAACAACAGAAAATAGTCCTACACATGTCTCGCATCACAGCCCAAATAGGCAAAACCACGTAAAGCGAACAGCCCGAAAAAGGAGGGTCATTTCGTTTCGTATCATATAAAATCAAACAAAAAATCCAAGTTTAGTCCCTTTTTAGCCGCATGAAGGCCTGCTTTATCAAGGATGGTTCCTTTGCTATATTATTTTAGGTTTGTTCCTTTGTGGTGTGCAATTACACGTGAGTTTGTTTCCTTTGTGGTGTGCAATTACACGTAAGTTTGTTTCATTTGTTGTCTAAGTTAGATGCGGGTTTTAGGGGTCCTGGTTTTCCTGGATTTAGCTGGTTGTTCTGTCCGCTGGCCGTTGCTCTGATCATCTGTGCGAGCACCGAGGGAGCCATCAGTCACACCGCACCCAGGTAGACAGTCCTGCCAATGAGCGTCCCACACACGACTTCCACCAGGACGACTGTCACAATCTCTTGTCTTCAAAGCTGCAGTGATTGCCTCCCTCCTCAAACTTGAAGTTTTAAATAAAAACATACTATTTTGATCTCCAGCGATATTTCCCATTTGACTGAAAACCCCTAGATCCATCGTTCATCCAGATAAACATATCCATGATTGTTAACTGTTGCGTTGTCTAGCACAAGGAGCTGTGGCCCATGAAGTTGCTAGAACTGCAGCAGCAATTCAGAAAAGACAAGCCAGGAAAGACACTGAAGTAAATCACCAGAGAGATGCAGCTTTAATTCCCTGCCCACATTGATTGCTCAAGAACTTTCGGTGCTAGAATTGGCATTATCAACCCTCTGCGCACTCACAAAGCAGAATCCAGTCACCAATGGTCATCATCATCTGTGATGGACGAACAATATATCTAGCACATTGGTTTTCATCTATCGGTTGTTGTAGTTCACTTACATGTGTGTCACTTACATGTGTGTTGCTTACATGTGTGTTGCTCAAATGTGTTTCGCGTACATGTCTGTCGCTTACATGTCTGTCGCTTACATGTGTGTCGCTTACTTGTGTGTCGCTTACATGTGTATCTCTTACATGTGATGCTTACATGTGTGTCACTTACACGTGTGTCGCTCACATGTGTGTCGCTTACATGTGTATCGCTTACATGTGATGCTTACATGTGTGTCACTTACATGTGTGTCACTTACATGTGTTTCGCTTACATGTGTGTCGCTTACATGTGTGTCGCTTACATGTGTGTCGCTTACATGTGTGTCACTTACATGTGTGTCGCTTACATATGTGTCGCTTACATGTGTGTCACTTACATGTGTGTCGCTTACATGTGTGTCACTTACATGTGTGTCACTTACATGTGTGTTGCTTACATGTGTGTCGCTTACATGTGTGACACTTACATGTGTGTCACTTACATGTGTGTCACTTACATGTGTGTCGCTTACATATGTGTCACTTACATGTGTGTAACTTACATGTGTGTCACTTACATGTGTGTCACTTACATGTGTGTCGCTTACTTGTGTGTCGCTTACATGTGTGTCGCTGACATGTGTGTCGCTTACATGTGTGTCACTTACATGTGTGTTGCTTACATGTGTGTCGCTTACATGTGTGTCGCTTACATGTGTGTCGCTTACATGTGTGTCGCTTACATGTGTGTCGCTTACATGTGTGTCACTTACATGTGTGTCACTTACACGTGTGTCACTTACATATGTGTTGCTTACATGTGTGTCACTTACATGTGTGTCACTTACATGTGTGTTGCTTACATGTGTGTCGCTTACATGTGTGTCGCTTACATGTGTGTCGCTTACATGTGTGTCACTTACTTGTTTGTCGCTTACTTGTGTGTCGCTTACATGTGTGTTGCTTACATGTGTGTCACTAACATGTGTGTCACTTACATGTGTGTCGTTCACATGTGTGTCGCTTACATGTTTGTCTCTCACATGTGTGTCGCTCACATGTGTGTCGCTCACATGTGTGTGGCTTACATGTGTGTCACTTACATGTGTGTCACTTACATGTGTGTCGCTCTCATGTGCGTTGCTTACATGTCTGTCGCTGACATGTGTGTCACTTACATGCGTGTCACTTACATGTGTGTTGCTTACATGTGTGTCGCTCACATGTGTGTCGCTTACATGTGTGTCGCTCACATGTGTGTCGCTTACATGTGTGTCGCTTACATGTGTGTCGCTCACATGTGTGTCGCTCTCATGTGCGTTGCTTACATGTGTGTCGCTGACATGTGTGTTGCTTACATGTGTGTTGCTTACATGTGTGTCGCTCAAATGTGTTTCGCGTACATGTCTGTCGCTTACATGTCTGTCGCTTACATGTGTGTCGCTTACTTGTGTGTCGCTTACATGTGTGTCGCTTACATGTGATGCTTACATGTGTGTCGCTTACACGTGTGTCGCTCACATATGTGTCGCTCACATGTGTCTCGCTCACACGTGTGTCGCTCTCATGTGCGTTGCTTTCATGTCTGTCGCTGACATGTATGTCGCTTACATGTGTGTATGTGGGTCGCTTACATGTGTGTCACTTACATGTGTGTCGCTTACATATGTGACGCTTACATGTGTCACTTACATTTGTTTCGCTTACATGTGTTGCGCTCAAATGTGTGTCACTTACATGTGTGTCGCTTACATGTGTGTCACTTACATGTGTGTCGCTTACACGTGTGTCACTTACATGTGTGTCACTTACATGTGTGTTGCTTACATGTGTGTCGCTTACATGTGTGTCACTTACATGTGTGTCACTTACATGTGTTTTACTTACATGTGTGTTGCTTACATGTGTGTCGCTCACATGTGTATCGCTCTCATGTGCGTTGCTTACATGTCTGTCGCTGACGTGTGTGTCACTTACATGTGTGTTGCTTACATGTGTGTCGCTCAAATGTGTTTCGCGTACATGTCTGTCGCTTACATGCCTGTCGCTTACATGTGTGTCGCTTACTTGTGTGTCGCTTACATGTGTGTCGCTTACATGTGATGCTTACATGTGTGTCGCTTACACGTGTGTCGCTCACATGTGTGTCGCTCACATGTGTCTCGCTCACATGTGTGTCGCTCTCATGTGCGTTGCTTACATGTCTGTCGCTGACATGTGTGTCGCTTACATGCGTGTATGTGTGTCGCTTACATGTGTGTCACTTACATATGTGTAGCTTACATATGTGACGCTTACATGTGTGTCACTTACATGTGTTTCGCTTACATGTGTGTCGCTTAAATGTGTGTCACTTACACGTGTGTCGCTTACATGTCTGTCGCTTACATATGTGTCGCTTACATGTGTGTTGCCTATGTGTGTCGCTCACATGTCTGTTGCTTACATGTGTGTTGCTTATTTAACCACAAGGTATGGCCAGGCATGCAAAAGCAAGAAATCAAAGAGGTGTGCTTATCTACATATTCGAGGACAAAATATAAACGGAAGATAGACAGAGTGACCCAGAAAGACAGGAGGGAAACACACACTAAAAAGACAGAAAGGAGTACAGACGCAGACGGTCTTGATTGTTCATATGAAATTAAATGTACACAGACAAAAATATAGAAATGCAGAATAACATAAATATATATATATATATACACACACACACACACACAAACATGTATATATATATATATATATATATATATATATATATATATATATATATATATATATATATATATATATATATATATATATATATATATATATATATATATATATATATATATATATATATAAATCAATGTTTGTGTGTTTCTTTGCCCCCTATAGACTCGGAAACTACTGAACCGATTTAGCTTAAATTTTCAAGATATGTTTGTTTTGATACCGGATGTTAAACCATCATGGTTTGAAATTCAACCTGTCACTGTTAGAGATAGGTGACCACAATTTAAGCAAAAATATTCGAAACTAATATTTAAATTGTTAGTGACATCAAATTATAGCCACGTTAGTAATTGCGCATGCGCCGTAGTCAGAACGCAAGTCTTCCGCTATTCACCGGCGAGTTACGTGCAGCCAACGCCTTCTCTAATAACAAAGAGTAGGTCGTGGTACAGCAAACAAGACTATCTCTATATTTGTGTAGGCAGTGATTTCCACAATAACCATATTAAACACGATTTCTATTTTCTGTTTTTTTTTCAAACAACCTTCGATGGGAAGGGGGATGGGGGGCATCAAGGACTATCTCGACGTCGGCGCAGACATTGACTGCGACATTAACTTCATTAACCGTGTTAGACACGTGCGATTTCTATTGTTGTGCCGTTTCATTAACATATCTGGAGTATCTGTCTATGAGAAAACAATTGCCTGTGGTTTTGAGTTGTGTTATAATCAGACACAGTAGTAGTAGGGTCACACATCTCGATAGTTTAGTTCTCTTTTCGTTGCTCCTATGAAGTGGCTGCTTGGTCGAATGGTTACAACACTGGGTTCCTGTGCGGGAGACCAGGGTTCGAATCCGCAGTAGTAAATTTTTTTTAAACCCCGGACTAAAATAATATCCTCATCTGCTCTGTCGTGGTAACAGCACTGGCCATGTTACCCTTAATACTAAAAAAAAGACAAGTAAATGGGTAAACTATTTCATAATTAAATTTGACCATTTCGCATACTTATGATTGCATTTTTAAACTTTCCGATTGCATGGTTACGCTGAAATATCATAGCTTTCCATTTATTTTCATTTAGATTTTATTATTTCATCTGCGTTGGAATTTTAAGCTGTGCTGTTTACCATAGCGTTCATTTCCTAATTATGGTTTTTTTTCCTGTTTTCATTTGCTTTTCAAGTGTTTTTTTTTTTTTTTTTTTTTTCTCCAACTACTTCAATGAGGGAAAGAGTTGTCGGTGAATTTTGTTTGAAGAGGAGGGGGGGGGGGGGGCAAACTGTTAACCGAGAGAGCTTTAAGTCACAGTAACTGCTTTACCCACTCAAAGTAGCAGCCGCAGTAATAGTTGTGGTTGGGCTGTTACACCGTAGTGCTCTCATGTGAAGACCACCGGTAAGGCTATGGCGTTCTTCTGTCGGGAAGCGAAATTATACATCCTAACCTGACCAGTCTGTGGCGACAGCACTAGCCATGCGGAACCAAATCTTCTGGCTCACGACTCTCTGTCTACTCCGATGGTAACACAGATAGCAGTGACATTATTTTAGCTACTGTGGTGGTGGTCGTGGTAGTAGTTGTACTGGTACTTGAAGGATGATGTGGTAAATATTACACTAGCTCCATTCACTACCTATTACAATTCCTGCTCCCCATTTTAGTCCGGAGGGACAGGGATGTCAATGTCAGTTACAGCAACAACAAAAATATCGCCAGGTAATGATTTTCAAATCCTTCGAAGAGGGAGATTGCAGTAGTCGGTGGAAGAGGGGAGGGGAGGGGTAATGACTTAAATTTAAGAGAACTTAAAGAGCTTTACACGTGATTTTCAAGTTCTCATTACCTAATTTGTTGATATTTTACTAATGCTACCTCCGCTTTTCTATTTTTTACGACTTACTTTGTTATTTACAAGTACAGTTGTAGCTTTACTTCCATCTTCTATAAAAATACAAACAGCTTTAGCATGTGATAACCAAATAACCATTTTTGTTACTGTGCTAATAACACCATTTAAACGACCAATAATATAAAGACACAATAATAAGGTGCTTGTTCTAAAGTTGGAAAACCAGACTATCTCTATATCTGTGCAGAAAATGATTGCGACATTAACTATATCAGAAACGAGCGATTTCCATTGTCTTTCTTTTCCAAAAACCTTTGATGAGGGAGAGAGTAGTAGGTGGATTTAGTCGTGGTGGTGAGGGGGGTGGGGGGGGGGCGGGGATCAA
>CAJHNH020000783.1:210000-216444 GCA_905116865.2 Candidula unifasciata
ACAGATACACACTCGGACACACAGACACAACATACAACGTTACAACATACATATGAATTCACGCACTCACAGTCAAAACACATACACTCAACATATAAATAGACACGGAGACACAAAGCAAGCACAGACACAACATATACACAGTCACACAATAACATAGACACAGACACAGAGTAAACACAAATATACATACAGACAGAACACACACATACACAAAACTCACAGACACAACAGATAGACAGACATACAAAAAGACAGACACGAAAACGACGAACGAACAATCTAGCCTAATGTTTTCAATAATCTAAATATTGTGCTCACATATATCTACTGCAGGAGTGCTACTGTGCTGGTCCCGATGTTAACTGTAATTATCGAAGATTGCAAGCGATACCAGTTTTGCTTGTGGAAAATAACACATTTTTCCAATCTGTGTTTCTAGACGTAAGTTATTGTTTCCTGGTTTTCCATATCAATGGATGTTACCTGATCATGTAGCATATCGCATACATACACACACACATATATATATATATATATATATATATATATATATATATATATATATATATATATATATATATATATATATATATATATCACATAAATAATCAAACGGGGAACTCGAGAGGCAGTATAACATTATATATAAATATGTATATATGTATATATATATATATATATATATATATATATATATATATATATATATATATATATATATATACATACACACATATACGTACACTTCGATACGGAAGTTGAAACATAGAAGGACACACTAGACAACAAAAGAAATGAAAGAAGTACTTACTATTCCAGGAATCGAACCTGTCACCGCCTAAATGACAAAAGAATCAAGTGCACTGATTCCTCCCACAGTGGATCTACTTGTGGAATTCTAAAGAAACAAGTAACGACATCTTAACATAACATAGTGCAGAAGTGTCTTGGGGGTAGTGGATGTTAGAATGACACATACAATACACACACAAAGTGAAGGACACTAGTCCACGTCTGCAGCCGTATTGGGCATATAGGGCTAGACCTATATTTCATAGACCAATCGGCCCTTGGTGGTTGACGTGGTCAGCATCATACCGGCTGTCTTTACCTCCCACGACTGCACCAGGTATCCACTCAAGGCTGGATCATCCAAGGAGCCGAGTTCATGTTTGAAAAAAAAATCCGTCAACCCATGACCTTCAGATAACAGATGGACCATAGTCGCTACCGAAAATACATATGTAAACTGATAATATGTATGATAATCTGTATTGGAACCTTGGCTTTGTTCTCTGTTAGTATACGAGTTAGTTATTGGAGCAGATTTCCAGGTGGTTTCTAGCACACGATTGGCGTCTTCTTTTCTTCCCCTTGAGGTTCACTGCTGCAGATATTACCGCCTTCACTCATCTTCTGCTTAGCCTTCTCTTTCTTGTTGGTGGGTGACACGACCAAATGTTTTTTAGGTCTGTCTAGACATTATCTCTTCGCCGTATTCTTGACAGACGTCGTGGTCTAGAAGCATTCAACTGCCTTGTGTACACAGTTTTTTTTATCTCTCTGTCATCTGGCATTACCTCATCATAGATCAACCATTTCAGTTTTTGAGCCCTCATGATGCCAGTGATAAGTGGGGATGTAAACGGATTATGAATGTATTTTGTTGTTGTTTCTCCCTCTCTATTTCCCTCTGTTTGCATTGGTAATGGGTCCACAGATTCGTCTTAAGACTGTTTTGAAAAATGTGTAAGAAGACTTCACCTCTTTTAGTTGGGCTCCAAGTTTCAGAACCATATAAATTAATTGTTCTTATCAACATTTCATATATTTTGATCTTTGGTGTTACGACACATAGACTTCGATTTGAGCAGATTTGTACGACAGATCATACTTTATTTCCAGACCGAATTGGGGATTATATTTGTTCTCCTTGTATGCTATTCTTGGGTGCAAACTCTTGGCTATCCTAATGTTCATTTATGTATGTGTATGTCATCGTACTTGGGCTATATTCATCCCGATATAGGCCAAAGTGAACTCATTCATTCTTATTCTATTCATCCTTACCACCCGTCCATACATTTATTCATTCATCTAATTGTATGCAATCCTGTTTGACACACTCGGTATCTCTTTCTCTTTCTCTGTCTTGCTCTCTCTCTCTCTCTCTTTTTTTCACTCATGCTCTCCTACTGTATCTTTCTTGTTTTCTCTCTTCCCCCTCTCCATGTACACAGACACACATGCATTTATGTCTATACAAATATATATCCGTTTCTTCCTTAGAACAATTTAATCAGTACAGTCCCAAGCGGTAGCCTACCACCAAATCTGACAGCAATCTCCCTTGAAAGCAACCCTGTAACAACCATTGATGTCGAGGCTTTTGACGGTTCGGTCGACACCCTGGGATCTCTTTCTTTCAACGGAGCAAACTTCAGCAAGATCCCAGATGCATTTCACCATCTACGCACACTCAAATACCTAAGTATTGTAAACAGCCGAGTTGACGACTGGAATCCAAACGCTATGGCTAACATTGGAGCAACAGTACAGACACTGACTTTGGAAAATGATGGCCTGACCAACTGGCCATTGTGGGTTCAGTATTTTACCCAGTTGACCCAGTTAAGCATAACTGGAAGTTTAATTTCTGCTATTCCTGATGATGGATTAGATAAATTAGCCAGCAAGTTGGAGAGACTGATGCTCAATAATAACAAGCTAACAGAAGTGCCAAAGACACTTTCCAACATGTCCGCTTTACGATTGTTAACACTGGATTATAACCAAATAGTTAACATCACATGGCTACCTAAATTCAGCATGATAACATTTCTATCGCTGAGCTCAAACAACATAGCCGATGGTAACATGGTGAGCAATGCTCTCAAGCCGTATGCAGGATCATTGACGGATGTGCATTTTAATGATAACAAATTAACTTACATACCCGATTTTGGTTTGTTGACAGGCGTTACTGAGTTTAATTTAACGAGTAATGAAATCGTCGATCCCTTTTCTGGGACTCTGCCTCCAAACGTGATATATGTATACTTCGGGCACAACCAATTCTCACTCATCCCTCGTCTGTTTCTGAATGCCAAGTCTGTATCGGATTTATTCATGCCATCCAACAAAGTAACGATGCTTGATGCCATGTACATCCCTTCGTGGACATCAGCAATAGAGATGGGTTTCAACCTCATATCGGAGTTAACAGACACGAGTTTCCCAGCAGGTTCAAAATTACAGTTTCTGCGTTTAAATAATAATCCGATTGTAAAGATATCCAATCAGGCATTTGCTAATCTTCAGCATCTGGCAGAACTGGGTCTACAGCAAACGAGACTGACCCGGCTTCCTTTGGCCCTTGGATCACTGACCGGTATTGTTACGGTTGATGTGTCAGGGTCAACAAGTCTTGTGTGTACTTGCTTGGAGAGCAGTCTGCGGTCTTGGATTCTTACGCAGGATTCAGAAAACTTCATTGGCAACTGTGGTCAAATGTCTGTTTATGAATTTTTTCACAATCTTAGTCTGGGATGTCCTGTTTAAAGGGGTATTCTATACCATCAACACCATCAACACTGATTAGTGTCGCTGCAATGCAACAAGTTGTAGTGGTTTTGATAAAGACAATATTTGGACAATCAATCTAGCAGTAAACAAACCATCTCACCGCAATATTCTTGGCGCCACGGACGCCGATACATTTACTAGACAGTTTGGTTTTCTATAGCGATATGATCTAAACACAATTTTAACGCTGTTTTTTTTTTTTTTTTTTTTAGAATTCTAAATTTGCAGATGCAAGTTCCCCATTTTCTGACTTGTCCAAAGGTTCCGTCTCCCAGCTACTGTTAGATGTTTGGTGAGACACTATGAGTTGTTGATTTAATGTTGAATGTTCGTTTCTGTTGTGCCCGTGGCGTGTTGTTGACGGCGCCTAATGGCCGGCGGCCGATTCCAATCAGAATATCGTTTTGACAGATGACACAGTGCTCCTTCGAACAGTGTAAAGGGAATAGAAAATTTAATCATGTATGTCTAAAAGCACACTGAGGATCAAAACATATTCTTGAATTTGGAGAAAACTAAAATAACGTTCACAGTCAAAACTGACTGTCACACACACACACACACACACACACACACACACACACACACACACACACACACACACACACACACACAATTATGAAGAATTAAAATGTCACAAACTTTGAATATCTAGGTTCTATAACATAGCAATGCAGACTGTTTGACAGAAACCCAAAAGGGGATGGCCATAGCAAGATTAAACAGAGTTAAAAGTCTATGATTGAATACCACCAAGGACATGCATCTTCCCTGTAGCAACATACGGATGTGAGTCGTGGACTATCTTCCCTGTAGCAACATACGGATGTGAGTCGTGGACTATCTTCCCTGTAGCAACATACGGATGTGAGTAGTGGACCATCTTCCCTGAAGCAACATACGGATGTGAGTCCTGGACTATCTTTCTTGTAGCAACATACAGATGTGAGTCCTGGACTATCTTCCTTGTAGCAACATACAGATGTGAGTCCTGGACTATCTTCCCTGTAGCAACATACAGATGTTAGTCATGAACTATCTCCCTGTAGCAACATACGGATGTGAGTTGTGGAGTATCTCTCCCTGTAGCAACATACGGATGTGAGTCCTGGACTATCTTCCCTGTAGCAACATACGGATGTGAGTCCTCGACTTTTTTCCCCTGTAGCAACATACTGATGTGAGTCGTGGACTATCTTCCCTGTAGCAACATACGGATGTGAGTCCTGGACTATCTTCCCTGTAGCAACAAACGGATGTGAGTCGTGGACTATCTTCCCTGTAGAAACATACGGATGTGAGTCGTGGACTATCTTCCCTGTAACAACATACGGATGTGAGTCGTGGACTATCTTCCCTGTAACAACATACGGATGTGAGTCCTGGACTATCTTCCTTGTAGCAACATACGGATGTGAGTCCTGGACTATCTTCCCCGTAGCAACATACAGATGTTAGTCATGAACTATCTCCCTGTAGCAACATACGGATGTGAGTTGTGGAGTATCTCTCCCTGTAGCAACATACGGATGTGAGACCTAGACTATCTTCCCTGTAGCAACATACGGATGTGAGTCCTGGACTTTTTTCCCCTGTAGCAACATACTGATGTGAGTCGTGGACTATCTTCCCTGTAGCAACATACAAATGTGAGTCGTGAACTATCTTACTCTAGCAACATACGGATGTGAGTCGTGGAGTATCTCTCCTTGTAGCAACATACGGATTTGAGTCCTAGACTATCCTCCTTGTAGCAACATACGGATGTGAGTCGTGGACTATCTTCCCTGAAGCAACATGCGGATGTGAGTCGTGGACTATCTTCCCTGTAGCAACATGCGGATGTGAGTCGTGGACTATCTTCCCTGTAGCAACATACGGATGTGAGTCGTGGACTATCTTCCCTGTAGCAACATACGGATGTGAGTCGTGGACTATCTTCCCTGTAGCAACATACGGATGTGAGTCGTGAACTATCTTCCCTATAGCAACATACGGATGTGAGTCGTGGACTATCTTCCCTATAGCAACATACGGATGTGAGTCGTGGACTATCTTCCCTGTAACAACATACGGATGTGAGTCGTGGACTATCTTCCCTGTAGCAACATACGGATGTGAGTCGTGGACTATCTTCCCTGTAGCAATATACGGATGTGAGTCGTGGACTATCTCCCTGTAGCAACATACAGATGTGAGTCGTTGACTATCTTCCCTGTAGCAACGTACAGTTGTGAGTCGTGGACTATCTTTCCTCTAGCAACGTACAGATGTGAGTCGTGGACTATCTTCCCTTTAGCAACATTCGGATGTTGTGACGAGCTGGTCTGGACAGCTGTTTCTGTCCTTTTAAAAAGTGCTTTGTTTAGATAATATTATTACCAAAGTTCTAAACATTTTCCTATTGCTTTTAATTAGCATAATAACACTGGATTAATTAAGAAATTTCCTTAACTTTTTCTTAATGCTTTACTGTAGCAAAATTATAATTAAAGAGTTGAAAGGTAATAAAGGCGGAGAGTAGTGCAAGGGGTGCAAGGGGTAACAAAGAGTAACTTCCCCCTTGGTAGGACTTCCCATCTTCCATTCTTTCTTTCCAGGCTCAATTGGGGGAGTCAAGATTTTGTTCTCCCCAAATTGACACAGTTCAGTTAGTTCTGTTGTCTTGTTGCCTGAGTTTGAATTCCCTGCCAGGGGTGAGTTAAAAGAATAAGTTTAATTTGATGTATTGCTGCTTATTCCTCTGAATTAATTTTACAGGCTGAATTCTGGAATTTAATGCCCACATGGCTCAACAACTATGATAAATTTCTTTATCCTCACTAACCACGTTTTATGATCTAGTCTGTACATGTA